>JAPYYV010001828.1:0-22695 GCA_030522625.1 Copidosoma aretas
GAGTGTACCAACATAACAAAACCAAAAAATCGATAATCGAAAGTACGTTGCCCGCGAAATTTGAAAAGTCACCTTACTTTTTGAACACACCTCGTACTTTATACTTTTTGATAACTATATAATAACAATGAATCACCTCTACACTTACGTTAATAAGTTCGAATAGCTAACATTTTTTCATGATAATTACAAAATATATTATTATAAACAAAATGCTTCTATTGTGTTATTAATAATCAATTAATATTTTTAGTCACAACTTATTACTAAAAAGCAAGACCTACTGGGATGGTTATGCTTACTTATAACTCTAGCACGAATAGTAGCGGATATAGACTAGTGATATTTAAAAATTCTTTATTATTTTAATTGTGGCAATATAACTGTTTTTCACATACTTTCTTACAAAATACCGGAGTAAAAGTTGTTAAAAGTCTACGATCTTTATATAAATTTTTAAAATAAGTTGCAATATTATGCTATTGACGCCTAATAACTATACAATATTGAAAAATAATTTTTGCTAAAAGCTTTAAACCTTTCACTGATTAAAATAAAAAATTGGTGTATGTCGGTGTAGAGTATGAAGTAAAGTAAAAGGTTTTTTGTAGATGAATATAAAGAGCAAGAAAAAAAGGTAGAAGACAGTATTTTCGATTTATTTGGTGTCAAAGTTGTCCAAGTATTACATGGCAAAGGTTAATCAATCGCACGCAATTAAGCCAGAAGATGTCTGGAAAACCCAAAAAAAATTGCCAATTGTCTTGGAATAGATAAACAACTTGTATTAAACATGTCGCTTATTCTTTCTTTGTTTATATGTGGGAAAATGTTCAAACTAACAGAAGTACAAAAACTTTAGCAGCGATTTTATAAGCTGTATCCTTGGGCCAAGCTTAGTCCAAGTGTAAATGCATTACTAGTACATGGACGCCAAGCAGCACATTTATTTCCGATGCCAATGCTGTATTATTTGGAAGATGCCAGTGAAGCTTGGCATCGACTGTATGGAACAAATATGGTGAGCCATGCTACGCAAGACAAACCTTCGCATCGAATGACAGATGTTTCTGACAGAAGCATTTATTTATCCGATCCAAAAATCTCTCTAATTAATATCAATAATCGAGTGCAAAAAAATACAGATAGACAGTACTTCGAAAAGATAAAACAATATATAAATGAATAATTAAAGCATTATTCAAATTACGGACACATTGTCTTATTTATATATTCTTTAGAATGATTTTTAAAGTACGAACATTTCTTCAATTTATAGGTACGACACATCACGATCTTTGCACCATACATAATATTGTATAGTTATCAGGCGTCAATAGAATACTATTGCAACTTATTTTAAAAATTTATATGAAGATCGTAGTTTTTTGACAACTTTTATTTCGGCATTTTGTAAGAAAGTATGTGAAAAACAGTTATGTTGTCACGATCAAGATAATAAAGAATTTTTAAACATCACAAGTCTACATCCACTACTATTTGCGCTAGAGTTATAAGTAAGCATAACCATCCCAGTAGGTATTGCTTTTTAATAATAAGTAGTGACTAAAAATATTAATTGATTATTAATAACAAAATAGAAGCATTTTGTTTATAATAATATATTTTGTAATCATCATGGAAAAAGGTTAGCTATTCGTACTTATTAACGTGAGTGTAGAGGTGATTCATTGTTCTAATACAGTTATCAAGAAATATAAAATATAATACTAATACATTCCTTATATCTAAAGAAAACACCTAAATTTACCTAATATTTGTAACTGGTCGGTTACAAGATTTTACAATTGAAAAAGCGATCATAAACACAGTGCAGTATAAAATAATAGATAGATAAGACTCTCTGTAGCACTTTTAGATTTGAATTACTAAAATAGTTCGACAAAAGACTGTAGGTTATTTAGTATAAATTTAAAAAACCTATTAAAATTATGTTCACAGTTATAAACTATTTTATAAATTTATCTGGTATAATTGTTGACAAACCTTGTTACGCAGTCAACAAAAAGCAAAGATTTTTTTTCCAAGTAAGTATATGGCTTAATGATAAGACAAGATCGTAGTAATATTAAGGTTAGACGCTTACTTTCACAGTTCTGGACAATAATTTCCATATAATATCAAGATTGAGACTGTAACAATCGATCTTGATGTACTTTTTTTTTAACACGTGTAATGCATGATTGGAAGAAGAGTAATTGAGTAATGGAAGGGATATGATTATTGGAAGTTTGTAGGTTATGTGGAATTTTTTTTTTGATGAGATGAGATTATGTTGACATTATTGGATGATTAAAATAGCTATTGGATAGTAAGAATAAATTTAACCGGTGTTATTGTCCGCAGAAGATTGTTCTACGATCAACGTATAGGATATAAATTATTTCCAATGTAAACGGTGAAGTTTTAAAATGAAACCGTATGGTAGGAATTAAAAGGTTAGAGGATGTTTTTTTTTATTTCTTGTCTATATATGTTATGTAATAAACAAATGGAGACTCTAATAATTTATAAAAATATATTGCGTATTGTTAATATGTATTCAACGATACCGCAACAAAATATTTGGTAATGTAAGAGGATATTTTGAGGTTATGTTGATAATTCTCAGCGTAAAGGACTGTTTTTCCTCAGACATAATAAATATACATGTAAATTCAGATCATTTTATCATTTCTTATTATGTATTGTGTTTAAATGTAATTTTGCATCACTTTATAGCTTTTTTTATGGAAAATTCGGGTTTTCAAGAGTTTTCTGAAGAAAAGCAATTTTTTTACACAATTTCTAAGCCCTTCTTTTGCTGTCCCTCAAAGCACCCGTACATTTCTGACTCCCCGAAAAAAGCCGAAAGGTTTTAAAGTTGCAAAAGTTTTTACAGCCACCAAAAAATATTTTTGCTTTAATATGCACCTATGCTATATATTACAACAGGAATTATTTCATTTTTATTGGTAATTAAAAAGACTATTGCGGTAACCTTCAATTAATTTGTCATCCTGGGTATAAATCAAGTAAATTTATGAAATGGAGAAAATTTTAGAATATACGTCGATATATCCGTGATAATAATTTTTATGTTTGAAATAAGAATTTTTTCATTATGAATGGCAAACTTACCAATGTCTTCTTGATTGGTTATTTTACAAACAAATTTCTTGAGTTATCGGTTTGATTACCAAGTGATTAATATTAAAATGTAAAGCTTTTTAAAAACATTTATTACAGAAAAAAGTATAATTTTTTAGGTTTTCTACTTTTAATTTCTAATAGTTCTTTTCACGAAGAGAAATTTTTCACTGTAGCTTTGAGGTACTGCTACAACAAGCAAAAATAATTATTTAAATGTAAGTTAGTTTATCAAAAATATTATTGAAAAAGTGTAGGTTCATGTCATATTACGATTACGGTAATGTTAAAAAAGTTTCACAAATAAATAATATAATCGTTAAAATACGGTACTTTATGGATACTCTACGTGAAATCAGAGGACAGAAATGACCTATAAGATCAAACTTAAATAGAGAATTTCAGTAAAATATTATTAGTTTGATTTCATCATGCTTGCATCTTATGTCATGTCCAACAGACGATAAAAAGTAACAGTTTCTCAAAGATGAAATGCACGATGAAAAATTTTTACTCATCTGCATAGAATTGTAGAGATAAAATTTATTATATTTAATTAATTCAGAAAAAATATGTATTAAAATGCTAAAAATAGATGGAAGAAACAAGAATTAATTTGCTTATTTATTTTCAAATCTCTAAATGGTAAAAAATAGTATAAATATAAAAAAATTATAAAATATTGTTTTGCCATAATATGGAAATTTTTCAAATTATCTTAATGATTTCTGTGCATATTTTTTTTTATAAAATTAACTGAATAATTATTTTTTATTTAAAACCTTATAAAGTAAGACTTTTTCTATTTCATTTTTGTATGAGTCATAATTAATTATTTTCTAATACATTATGTTTCTCTATTTTAAAACTATAACAACGATAAAGTTTCAGAAAAAATACATCTTTATATTTGCACGTAGCTTATTAAATGTATAATTCGGTATTAGACACTAAAATTTTTTATCCATATATACTATTAATGTCAAGAATTAACAGTTGAATTTTTTTGTTGTGGTAAAGAAATATGAAAATGGAGATAATTGATTTTTGTAAAGAACAAATGAATGTCGAGATCTGTTTACTGCACATAAAAGTTATTTATTGTGTTATAAAATTGGTTCTTGTAATTTTATCTCTTATAACTTTTAAATGAATATTGTAACCTCATTTTATTGATTATTTAGTTAATTAATTCATACACCTCAAAAAGTATCATAATAAATTATTTTTAGTTTGTATATTTTTATATCATAAAGCATAACAGAATTTTTTTTAAGAACCTTTGAAAAAACATTATGAGAAAAAATTTTCATAAATAGTGTACCTTAGCATTGAAATAATTTTTGGGAACAGATTTGTTTTTATCAGATAACCCTGCACTTAAGGTTGTCTAGCATTACACGACCGTACCTACATGGCGCGTAGCTGATACAGAGTGCCAAGTGCAAATCAACTTACTAGTACTACAAAAAATTTTTAATATAAAAGTCCCGAAACATTTAGGTATTTTTCCTAGGGCCCTTGGATTCCCACAATATTTATAAAAACTCGGTATGTTATTATTCGTATTTAAAAAACACCAAACCTTGAAAGTTCTGAAATTTATAACTCTATTCAACTAAAGTCTGCTACGAATATTCTCAAATCTCAATTTCTTTAATATTCCATTATTTGGTTGTGTTTAAAAAATACGTATAAAAAATTAGACATTGTTACATGCATTAGAAAAAATTATGAAGCAATTGAGTAAAAATTTTGTCGCTCTTTGCCATTAATTTTCCAGGCTTTTTATCAGATCGTTAGTTATATCTCTAAACTTATCTTTTGAGTATGGGGCTCCAAAAACAGCCTCTTAGAATGAGAGAAGCTTTCTTTCAATTGCTTGTTTATTAATACTTTATTGTTAAAATCATATTTTTTTGACGAAATACGTAGAAAAATTTCGATACGGGTGTATTTTCTTATGTATATAATATTTTTCTATATATCTTACTCATATTACCTTTCAAACCTTTTCTTCTACATATCATAATCTAAATTTTCATATGCATATTTTTTAAACACGAATAAATGATGTTTCGTTGAAACAGTTTTGATTTTTGGAAATTGGCCTCAGACTTTTGTTGATTATACTTATAAATTCCGTAACCATTAAGGTTATTGCCTTTTCTAAGTGAACAGAATAATTTACCGACATTTTACAAATACTTTGGAAATTGGGGAACATACTAAAATTTTCCGGGATATTATTAATAGAAACTCTATGAAAACTAGTAAGTTGATCGTCACTCAGTACTCTGAATCAGCTTTGCGCCATGGAGGTACGGCCGTGAAGTTCAATGCAACCTTAATTCACCTGCCTTAAGAGTTAGTTTGGTAATCAAATTATGACAAAGGCTTCTTGGATGAACAAAATGTCAGAAAAGCATACCTGCCAGCTCATGGACTTATTTTTGTATGTAAAATATATTTTATAATATACGTGCCAATTACCAAATGACTAAGCATGTTTCTTCACATACAGGCGACATGCTGGGCGGACGCAAACTCAAATAATGAGTCCCTTTCCCACGCCACGAGTCTTATCAGTTCCTCCATTCACTCAAACTCGCAGTAATTATGCTGGGCTGGTTAAACTTCACCTTTCCAAGGCTAGAGGTCGAATCACCACCAAAAGCTGGATCGCCGTCTTTGTCTGCATGGTAACTCGTGTGCGCTATTCATCCCGAGATGGTCGAAGATTATTCAGCCAATTTCTTTATCACTTTTTTTATCCGGTTGTCTTCTCGCCGGGCACCACTTGTTATTACAATCCTTCTGCTGCTCCATACTTCGGGGAGATTTGGGAAGCCACCGGGAAATCCACTATATTTTACTTGAAGCACGTTATTAACTATTAAACTCTCACCATTGTCAGTTATATGACCCTAGTCTGCCGTATCGAAGCTTTGCTCAACTCGAGTCCCCTTGTCCCGATGACAAGCAGCATGAAGAGTCTTGACGTACTTACTCCCGCTCTTCTAATGAATTTCAAAAAACCTTGTATCATAACCCTATCTGATGTCAAGGTACCTCCTTTACAATGTTGGCAATTTATCGCTCATCTATACCAGCAATTTAATAACAGATGGTCAGCTGAGTACCTTACTTCTCTTCAATCTCGCGAAAAGTGGCAGCGATCATCTCCCGGTAGAGAACGATTCAAGTTAAATTGGTTAGCCCTCATTGTTATACTGAGTAAAGGCAATCCAATGGGGAAGTTTAATCAGTTATTGAATAGAAAAGGGGGGGTAAGGAGAGAGTAAAAGAGATAGCGCTAGTCATAGTAGCACTGTGCATCGAATGACAGCGAGAGAGCCCACAACTAAAAGCAAGCAGGTGCTCCGTTCAAGCTCAAGAAAAAAGGTATTCTCAATTTAAGTAGGCCAGGATGCCTTTGGTACGGCAAGTTGCTGCTTGCGGTTGCTAATGTGAGAGAGAAAAGTTCCTTTTAAAAGAGTTATATTTTAATAACGTTGTCACGCCAATATCGCCGAGTGAATCATTGTTGTCGTCGTTGTGCGAAGAAAAGCCTTTTTGTAAATCAGTTGCTCGATTAAGCTACAATTTCAATAAATAAGAACTGGTAAACCGTTAAAATAATATAACAGTGACACTTGAAAGTGTTCGGATTTCTGTTCCTTCAGTGCGGCCAGTAACGACGTAAGAGCTTAGTTAATGTTTTGAGTAAAAAATACTAAAAGTAAGTGTTGTGTCTTAACATCTATTCACCTAAATTTCTCAAGTCCTCGCAAACTGGTTCCCCTTATTTTTGAAGACTTTACAGTCCGCTTGAATCAAAGAAAAAGAGATTGTCACCAACACCTTGGTGGCAAAAGCGGTTAACGCGCCCTCTCGGCAAGAAAACGGTCCCTGTTCGAGGCTTGATTGCGATGGCAATCTTTTTTTACTTGCTACTTATGACAATTTTTTAATACACCTTGTTGGTTTGGGTAAAAATCAGTCGCGCTTTACGCGTACTTTAAATTTAATCGAATTGCGGAGAAAAATTAAATACTTAAGTCCAATAAATGCGTACAGATTTATTTATCTTCGGAATGTTTAAGTTCTATCCTAGTATGATATTTTTAATTGACTCCAGGAATTCATACGAATTTTTAGCAGAAAGTAATTGTATTCTATAATAAATTTTATAAGAAATTTAAAATAACTCACATAATCTAAAAGTGAATCAATAGCCTCTTCAGTGCGGCCAGAAACAATGAGTAGCCGTGTAAGATCATCAGTAGGAGCACCATTTTTCTTTTTTCTTTTCTCTGGTGCTTTCAGAATAGTATTTGAAACTGTTGCATTTGTAGAAGTAGTATTTACAACGGAATAAGAACCGTCCCAAGGTGTAAGCTCTTGTAGTACCTTTAGTTGACCTTTGACTAAACTAGGCACATCAGAGTTTGGCTCTTTATAATGTAAATTAGGGGCAATTTGTCCAGTCTCTGATGCTATAATCATCTGAAAACATACAATAGACCCATAGAATCGACAGAACCTCTATATTAAAAAATTTAATAAATTAAAAATTTATAACTTATTTAAGGCGGTGATGAACAAAATATTTGTTTTGCTAAACCATTACTCAATCTTAACTCAATATAAAAGATGGATTAAGGACAAAAAGCTTGAATGAAGCTAAGACACAGCCAACGCTCATTAAAGCATCAAAAAAATTCATTTTATTATATGTAAAAATGGTCTCTTCCTTACAAAAATTTTATTCATAGAAAAGTTCTTGTTAACCTTTATTTTCAATTGTTTGTATATTTTTACGTTAGGCTTGTTTTTATCTTATAAATTTTTACGCATTATAATTAAAATAACCTTGATATTTATCATTCAATGCTGTTCGAATGACTTGAAATCCAGGGATCTACTGATTTAAACACTTCTATTTTACCGTTACGGCGCGGGCGTACCTGAAAAAATCGTCTTTGACGGGAGGCGAAAGAGAGCCCGACAGAAGTAAAACTTTTACCTATATGTGGCTTAATTCTTATGCATCAAAATCGTGTCGCAAGAACCATTTTTTAAGGGCAAAACAGTGAAAATTAGTTCTAAAAATTCAGATCACTCTTCTCACTAATTTATAAACCCTCAATAATAAGCCGCTAATTAATCAATAGAGAAAATTATTTGAATATATCTAAGCTTAATCAGACTGCTTATAATAAATCATGGTGCAAAATTTAAACTTTACAACTGCATATCTATATAATGGGAACCAGGAGCTACGAATTTCCGAAAAAAAAAATTGGGCTTAGCTACTGTTTAAAAAAAAGCGATTCGAGCTTTTACCTAAAAATAAAATCAATTAAAAAATTTTTTCTAATTTAATTTGATTGTTTGGAAAAAGAATTCAACTAATGATTTAGTCTTATCAACTTAACAATCCTGCATATAAAACAATGCAATGTTACTTGAAAATTCAAAAATACATTTATTTAAACTGGATATATATTTTTGTCATTTGAATTTATAAATTGGTTCCCTCTTATTCGCATTTTGTGATGTACAAAATAAATAATAGTCCTTTTAAAAGAAGTTCTCTACCCTACTGAATTACTAGTCAGTTCTGACAAAATTTTGTGTGCAAGTCCAAGAACGTATCAAAAACAATTATGATAAGTTTTAAGACCTTGGTGTGCCTCTAAACCGCGATATTAATGAAGAAAATTTCGTAAACTTTGCATGCTTCTTTACGGAGAATAGAATAAATAACTTATATTGTGTAAAAAAATTTCATCGAATTACTAGTCAGATTTTGACAAAACCGCAGTCAATTAAGAATAAAAACTTGTTTGTGATGTATATGGAACATTTTTAACGATCGGGTTCACGTATGAAAGTTATCAATAAATCTTTCTAAGGATCATCGATCTTTTAATGTCGATGTATAGGAGGCACGAGCACATTTCTTCCCTAACAGTCAGATCTATTTCTTGCACCTACATCCAAAGGTAGTCAACTTTCTTAAGCAATTCGTATTATATTCTGTTCTTCCGAAATTAGATTGAAATATTTATTTTATCAGATATGATCATTGTACCTATTTTTGTTAGGGAAGACATGATCATTGTCAAATGAAGATATTTCTTGTCCTTTTACAAAGTTACAAGTGGTAACAGGATAAAAATTACAAGAAGAATATCGCAGAAGGCAGCGCGATTCTCACAGTTAGGGATTTTTTTTTGTTAAGCTCTCGAGCAAGCGAGAGCGCTTAAGTGCGCGGCAGATGTCTGCTTTGTACGTAAACGTTGCTGTCATTCAGTAAGTGATGCAACTGCACTACCGTGGTGTAAAGCAGCTTAGCTACCAAATTTAAAATGAACAAGTCACCTGTCTCGTTCCAAAAACTAATTTAGTTGCTGCCTGCCCAAGGTGATTCAGTTGAGCTGGATGGCTTTCGAGGTGTAGTACTTGATGGTGGATTAAAAGTCACTGGAAACAGAGTCAGCTTCGTGATAGACTACGTGTAGTCGCCTGCGTGGGTCTTGACAGTGACTGTACTGACCCAGCCATCGGGGTCGGCGGGGACGGCAATGACACGGCCAAGAGGCCATTTTCTATTTGGCAGAAGAAGTATTGGATCCGAGACTAAGTTGCCAATGTGTCGGTCGATCGAGACAGTCGGTCGAAGACTCGGTATCAATGATGGAGTTTAGCGGACCTTAACTAGAAAGAGACTTTGGGAAAGTACCTCAAGGGCGTCAGTGCTGATAGTCAGTGGAGTAGGTGGTCGACTGTTTAGTATGAGTTTAGTTCTGGAAAGAGCTGTGAAGAACTTTGTATTCGTTAAGCTCTTTGAACCGATAGTGCGTTGAAGGTCGCCTTTGACTGATTCCATGCCAGATTTATAAAGGCCTCCGAAGTGCGGAGCTCGAGGGAAGATGAAATTTAAGACATTTTCTTGAACAGCAAAGCTACGGGCAACAACATTTCAACGCAGCTCGGTAATCTGAAAAGTTTTGCGCAGTTCGCGGTTAATTCCCCGAAGCAGATACCGCTATCGCTTTATATCTCAGTTGGTTGACCTCGACGGCTACAGAGTTGGGTGAGTGCTTCTGAGAACGATTCTATCATGAGATGAGATGTCTAGATGATAGCAAAGTTCCCCCTTTCAGACATTCCATGTCAATCTGGAATGACTGGCGTTGGCCGGGATAAATGCCGGCAAGATAAGATAATGCGTAGTCGAGCTCTTTTGAGAAAGAGATGATCGGAATGACCAGATCCTGCCAAAGGTATCGTCGAACCCATCAATGTAGGCAAGCAAGAAAGTAAGATAGTCAGTTTAACTCTGAAAACGAATCTTATCCAAAGTAAGGCTCGCGCTGTGATACAGCAGATTGGAGTTAATGGCTAAGCGAGCTGCTGCCTGAATACCGAGCAACTTGCGACATCATTGGGCCAGTCCTCTGGCAGATCACTAAGCCAAGTGGGTCCCTCACACTATGTTTGCTGGAATTAAAAGGTTGGCACCTCGACTCCTTAAGCTTTGTCTGCCATATTTTATTTGGTCGGCATGTCTCTTCAATTGTACAAAGGTAGGAGCTTCTGGACATATGTGACAAACTCGTACACAAGCACGTTTTTAATGATACAAATTTCAGGTGGGAAATTGTCATGCGGGTAATTAGAGTCAAGGCAGGCTAATGACTTTAGATATATTATATTTTTAATCTTGTTAGGAGGATACAGACACGTACGTCCCCGGACAAGCTCTGGACTCGTAAATAGACCACTGCAGCCATAGCACGGTGACTGGTAGCAGCGAATGCGTGCAGCTGCAGTTTGGCTCATAATTAATCTATGATCCAACGAGAAATTGGCATGCCTCCAACGTACTGAAGATAAGCTGAGAATAACAAATGGAGACCATCAGCTAGCAAAGCATTTTTATGAGAACTCCACTGAAGTATAGTATTTTTAAAATTTTTGCATATTTAATATGATCGTAGTCTGTAAGAGTTGATTTTGGCAGTTTAACACAGAAAATTAATCTTTTCTCTTTTTTGCTTTTCCATTCTCTAAACCCTTTGCAGGCCTTAAATATAGACCTAAGCTATTCTTATGTGACTGCTAGAAAAAGCCATTCCTATGTGATCTTATTATGTCTCTTACTTTTGTCCAATTATTTTTGGGCAGATTCAGCCTCGCTAAAAGACTTAACAATTTCAGTTGCATTATTAGTAATAGCTCTTATGGCTCTTAAGCCAGTAAACGCTGGAGACAGATATGATAAGATTCTTCCGATTTTTTTCAGCATATGTATCACTAAAGAAATGACATCATTATTTTCACCACCAGCTTTCTTCGCAGCTTATGGCGTGCCCTTCAAATCTTAATTCATAACTGTTAGAGCACAATCACTTAGAACAATGAGCTTAAGGACACTTTTTATTAATCTTTTTAAAGTTATTTTCTTCTTCTCGTCTCTTTCCTTACTAACTTTTCTAGCGTTTAGCGACGTTTCTATGCCGAGTTTAGATTTTAGTTTCACGGTGTTGGTGACAGCATAAGCAGCAGTTTTTTCACCAACACTCCTGTCTTTAGCCTTGGATCTTTACCAAGCCTTTTCTGCAAGAATCTTCATGCAGCGTTCCTTGCTGCAATATTCTCTCGGTTCTGTGAGTAAGCTACATCGTGTTGTTTACAAGCCTAATCTAGTGGATTGATACCTGGATCTTCGCGACCTAACCTTTTGGCTAACTTGGTGCCCAGTCCACAATACAAATATCCCAGTATGTGCAGCTGTATAGGCCATTTTTTAATGAGCGTGTTCATGGCCTGATAACCTTTACGACGATGGATGATTATTACTTCTCCAGCGCCTAACGATGAATGAGCTTAAAATATGATGAAAACATTATTTATCATTTCATATTTCAGTTGAGACAGCATGCTTATAATGTTTAGAATGAGATATTTAACATCCTGTGATAAAATCGTTGAGCAAGATAAGATGACTAACAAGTCTGAAAGTATAAATGCATACAGTTGACAGTATTGATTTTAAGTGTCAGATGTGTCAGCATACAGTAAGCATGAGCTTTGTGGAACATAGCGCAAAACTATCTGTTATTATTTTCGACAAATTTGTTCAGTAAGATAAGAAAATAAAACGCCATGGTAATTTGTTGCCCGATACGATAAGATCTATCCTTTGTGGTCAATCAAACTGTTGAAAAATAAACAGTTTACTAGCTCTAATTACTCATTCCAACAAATTGAGATTTTAGAGAGTATATTTATACTTAAAGTCGTTGAATTAGCCAAAGTATAAGAATCTATAACAGTAATTGGAGCCTGATTTAAGTATGAAGTATTTTTTATTCGTAGAGCATTAACACAGTCATATCTCCAGATGAGGCACTGCCCAACTCTATAATGACATTAGATAATATTGTCTGTGGAAAACAAGATAATACGCGAGACTTTTTCTGCGTGGGACGTTATAAAAGCGAGGACTGTTTTTATCTATTCTAATTATACACTTAACTTCTAAAGAATTGTGTGAGAGATAATTTAAACCTTTCAATACTACTTCGACAAGATGATATGATTCAAAGCACATCTATAATGATCATGCTAACACCAATATAACTTACAATCAATTAAAAAAATTACGTGTAAAGTGGTCAGGGGATGAAGAACATGGGCTTGCTGTAATAGATAGGGATACGAATCAGGAAAATGGTAGACATCAAAAATGATTCGACTCTATTGCTACAAATCTCACTCATACCCATTAAGCATTTATGAGTCTTATGCCATCTATCAAGCAGTCAACATGGTCGATATTCGAAAGAAAAAAAGGATCCTTTAAGAGGTTGAAAAGGCGAGAAAAGCTGTAGGTCGTAAGTACCAATTGCTAAAGTTTAGGAGAGAGAATTTTCGGACGTGGATTGGTAAAAACTTTAAAGCCTATTACTGATCGACCGTGTAAGATCATCTACAAATGAAAGAGAAACATAGTATACTGCAAAGACTTGGATCTCCAGCTAGAGATCCTTTTAAACCTATTAAAGAAGAAAATAAAATACATGAATATATCAACGTTTCACTCAGCCAGCCGCAATAGAAATGATAATATTTTTTTCTGATGATACTATGAAATATAGTATTAAGTTATGGAAAAGAGTGATAATGATGACGATGATGTGAGGCTTGACGCGAATAAGAATTTAATCATTACACTTTCTTAGAAATAAAAGATGGAAATAAGTTAGAATTAGACTTAATTCATAGAGTAAGAATAGAAAATGGACGACGTATTCCTAAAAAATCACACATACTTTTAAATAATAATAAAAATAAAATGAATCACCTAAAGTATCTAATAATTTATTGATTATTGGAGCTGCTCTTAAAAAAGCATCCTGGTAAAGTTTACTTGATCCCTGACGATCTTTCTTATGATGAAAGATTGACTGTCATATAAGTAAAGCCATTTTATTTCTTTCGCAATTGGCCGACACTGGCCAAAAGTGGGTAAATTTGAAAATGGGATTATGAAAAATGAGTAGAAAGTGATATTAATTTGTAAACAGAATAAAGATATAATAATCTTTGCAGAAAAAAGTTATGGGTCACGCGATAAAGCCTTTATGTTCATTTTGAGATTTGCGAAGGCTGGCCCAGCGTGGGTGATTTAAAAAATAAGATTTTGAAAAATTAAAGTGATTTTAATTTGTAAATAAAATATAAATCATAACTTTGTATTATAATATGGGATATAATGGTTTTTTCCCACACAAATCTTAAAAATAATCAAGTTCAATTATTTTGGGAGTTGGTACGTATAGCGTGCAGGGGTCTGAGCCCCCTAGTTTAGAGACATACAATAAATCTTGGAAACTTCAAGCGCATGAAAAAAATCAGCCGTTGTACTGTCATATAAATGAAATTCATTTGATTACTAAGAAGCTCTGTGAAGATGATATTATACGTTGAGTTTGACCATTTAATTTGGCTTTGGTTTAAAAATAATCATTGACGTATTCGGACGTGCATCATCAGCTAAGTCTAATTGTTCTGTTCGAGTTCCTCCCGAAATCAGATACAGGCTCACAACAAATGGTCAATTTGACTTGCAAGATAGAAGATTGTGCAATGTTGCATTAGCCATTTAGCCTAATGTTGCTGTGAATCTTACAATTGTACATAGAGAAAAAAGACTGTATTAGATGATCAAGATAAGAAACGTATATTAATCAACAATTTGAGTGACGTATTCACGGAACAATAGTAAATTTACAGCAAGAAATAGCTGCAATGGAGGAGATTTTGTCGGAGATATCTAACATTACTTCTAAAGACAATTAAGAATAGATGGTAAGAGTACTGGAAGAGCTCCATAAACCAGCCAGACGAAACTAACAACGGGAAAAGTTTGATATTAGAGGCTCGGATGAAGCATGATAAGCTGATCTTGTCGAAATGATACGTTTTGCTCGTAAAAATAAGGATTTTTGATATCTGCTTGCAGTGATAGATGTTATTTCCAAGTACACATGGGCTGTGACCGTAAAAAAAGAAACTAGCTATGTAGTCTTTATAAACCAAAAAAAAATTCCAAATATTTTGCAACCAGATAGTGGCAAAGAGTTTTAAAACACAAATTTCCAAAGTTTCATGCAAAATGATAATATCAAGTTGTACTTTGCATACAGCAGTCTTAAGGCATCCTTATGTAAGAGATTAAATCGAACTGTAAAGCATGCTATGTGGAAAAATTTCAGTCTTCAGGGCAAATACAAGTGACTGAATATTTAACTAAAATAAATAACGGCTTTTATTAACTGGAAACATCGAACGATAGCTATAAAGCCTAAGGATGTGTCAACTGCCAATAGAAACATCATTTTGCAAAAATCTATATCTACAGCAGCAACACTAAAAGGGAAGCCAAAATTTAAATTAAACGATTAGTGCGAGTAAGCAATGCCAAGCAGGTATTTAAAAAAGAATATACCACCAACTAGTCCACTGAAATTTTCACCATAGGACGAGCAGTGTCTACTAAGCAACCAACTTACCACTTAAAAAATTATGAAGGGCAGCCTATCTCTGGAGGCTTTTATGAGCACGAACTGCAGAAAACCAAGTATCTAAGAACTCACCTCATTAAGTGGATTTTCTACCGGTAAAAAAATAGAATTTTTGTGGAATGCTTGGGATTTTATGATTCTCACAACGGTTGGATTGACGATAATAATAAGTTCAGATAAAATTCAAGCTTAGAGTTTACGTAAAGTTGAAAAAATTTATATCTGAATTATTTTAATAAAAATGTTATCAAGTAAACAATTAAAATATTTTTATTCATCGAAAAGTAATAGGAGTAAGTTTTGTTGAAATAAAAATAAGTCTTTTAATTACATCTTATCGTGTAGTTTATTATTATTGTTTTACAAGACATAAGGTATAGCTGTGTTCCCTTTATTATTATTAATTATATGAAGAGGTTTGATAATGAAGTACTTATACCATTAGAAGTGATGAAAAGCTTTTTTTCCTTAAAAAACTCTAACAAACTATCAAAAGTTCTCTTATTATTTACGAAAGTCTCTAAAAGTTGTTTTGGTAAGAATATTTAAAAGTCATCATCCAACTCTGCAACAGCTTCCATGGTAAATAAATTGTTGTTTTTTTTTAGCTTTATAACTAAATAATTTTGCCCCCTCACCATTTTAGAAATCTTCTTAAATGGTAGAAAGCCTCCACAGGCAAGTATATTGAGTGCAGAAAAATCATGATAGCTGCAGCCATCTGTAGCAAAAATTCAATAATAATGTAATATTGTAAAGTAACAGGTATGTTAACACCTCTAATTAAAAGTGAGTCATAAAGCTCCTCTGGATGGTCTAAATCCACCTCTAAGATGTTCCCATAAGTACTGTCACTGCACATTATTTTAAAATATTGTGCTTGTTGTTCAATATTTTTGACCCACTGAAATCCACTGTAGAGTAGCAGTTAAGTTATAGCCCATGCATACGAATTATTAATAAACATAAACATGTATAGATCGATCAATAACTCCAACGTAATTACCTTATGCTTTAACATGGCGTCTTAAGTGAAGCCTGGTGTAGTGTAATAGTGAGCTTGGTCCAAATTATTAATATTTAGACAGTTTTTTCTCAAGTTTTCAAAAACCTCTGTTAATAGGAGAAAATCCTTTTTGAGGTATAAGAAGGATTATCTTCCAAGATCAGAAATATTAAAAGTTTTTCATATGGTCTAAACATGTGTATAATCCTTATTGCTGATATGAACATCATATAATCTACTATAAAAAATATCTTTGGATAAGAGCATTATTTCTTTAGGTTTTTTTAATGATATTACATAATCACATGGAAATACACCTTATCTCTTTAGCAAATTGATTTGCTGCAAAGAGTTCGCATCACCTTGTTAAACATATTTTCCTCAAATATCATGCTCTTCCAAGTAGGATGCTAACTTATCGAAAGATGATGGCAAAAATCTGGATGGTCGACAAAACGGGGCAAAGTTGATGCTTGTCCCATTCAACGTATTTCGCAACGTAAATATATTTTTCTTTTTTTTAAGGGATGACTTGTTCACGTGCAGGAAAGCAAGTTACAAGTAATTGTATGCATTGATCAGTTCAAATATTTAATACCAACAGTCGTTGCGTCACTTTTCACTAAGGCAAACTCTGCTGCTAGCTCTGTATTAATTTTCAAAGCGTGCTGCTCATTGAGAATTTTCCACACTTTTATAACAAATTGTATTTCCGCAGACTATAGAAATTCCACAACATCGAAGTGCCCACAATTTGCGATAACCGCAGTTCTTGTTCAATTTTTTAAATTTACCATCAATTTCTTTTTAAGTTACAGTCTCATCATCATCATCCTAATTTTCTGATTTTACTGCTATTCCTTTACTTTTTTTTTTTTATAGAATGTTGCCAAGAAAGTTGACAGAAAAAAGGATACATTTGATAACTTTTGTTTAACATGTAATGGCAATTTAATTGATTGTTTAAATTTGAAAACACTGGCATGCCCTATCTCACCATAATTAGATCATCATGAGATTAGACGTCAAAAAACTCAAATTTATTACTTATAAGACCAAAATATGAATTTCATGAATTTTTTCAATAAAAAAGGGACTTTTTTACTTAGAATTTTATGGTAATGACAGTAGTATTCTTTTAATTGAAAAGTCAATAATTTTTAGTTGGCTAGCTACCATACTGGATCTTCTGTTTAAAATCTTTTTCTGCTACTCAAATTTCGAAAGCTTCTGCTAGGACGTAAAATTAAAGCCCAAAATGGAGTTTCAATATGCGTCGAACTTGGCTGTTGAGGTAGCCCAGTAGTCGCGTTTTTTCCTACATGTTGATACAATCTATTTACTAATTAAGTAATAAGAAATATTCTACATACACTGTTACATAATGAGTTGCTTTTGTATATCCACCAATATTGTTCTTGTTTTCGGATAATTTTTTTCGCTTTCTTATGGGGATTGATCCACAGTAGATTAAGGTTGGTATCTTCATGACCCTATTCGAGATTTTTTGACCCCATTGGTGTTTTAGCCGGAGAAGTATTATTAGTATATTATTGGATTAATTTTTGTTAATATTATTTCAGGTAAGTATCAGAAGAGACGATTACATACTTTTTGTTTTCTTGTTAATAGTATCTGTTGTTACAAGTTTTACAGAAACAACCTAATTTTTTTACGTTTTTTCAATTAACATGACAGATCTGGTCTCATTTTAGCATGAAATTATCCATTTGCGTGTTTTTCTTATTATGTAGACTTTGCTTAGGAATATATTTTGAACAACATAATCTTAAGCGTTTACTTTCGAATATTCTAATGCTTTTTAAGAAACAGTCATTTACCATCCAATTCTATACATGATCTCAGGCTAAAAAATGCATCTTTGAAAAGCGACGAAGGCATACCAAAGGCCTTAGCAACACAACTGTCTAACGCGCTCCATGTAAAAAATTAAGAGATCCTATATTAAGCCCAGCCTAAGGTGTATTTTCGTGTTTTTTTCATACTTATTCACGACCTGCACATTTTTCTTTGTATTCAGAATTTAAGAAATTTTGAAATTCAAATTTTTAATGGATGTCATTCTTGCAAACTACAAAAAAGGTAGCATCATTGCCAGACATAGTAGTACTATAGAATCAAGAAGTAGTTTAATAGCATAGCCGGTAGAGTTGATTGTAATAATACTATCGGTAGCTATTATTAAATCATGCACCATAAAATTTGATATGTGACTTCGGGCTGAAAAGCACGTCTCTGACAAAGCGACGAAAGGATACCAATGGCCTCATTAACATAACTAGCTAACTCGCTCAGTTTGAAGAATAGAGAGTTTCTGGTTCGAGCCCAGGCTAATATATTTTTTTGTCGTTTTTCTAATATTTATTCACGAGCACTACATTCTTCTTTGTGGTGAGGATTATAAGAAACTTTGGAATTCCCATTTTTGAATACAAGTCATCCCTGCCAACTACGAAGAAGGTGGCAGAATTACTAAACAGCGTATTATAACATTTAAGAGTACATCAGTAGCATAGCCGGTAGAGTCAATTGTAGTAATACTATCAGGTACTATCGTAGAATCAGTTAGCAAATTTACAATTTTTATTGGGTGTTTCTCTTTTGTGCTTAATCTTTAATTTTCCAGCATACTTAATACTGTTTCACAATTTTTTACGTCCATAAGTGATTATCATCTGTTAAAGTATGTTTATATTTGACACTAATTGCTTTACGGAGTCTGTAGCTGGATCAGGTATTTGAGCTTCAGTGTCCACGATTAAATCATTTTCAAAAAAAGTTGCGTAGGCACCTTCGTCTTGGTCCACGTTAAACAACTTGCTAGACTACTATCGTAAAAGTTTAAAAGTAGAGGGGCAAAACTATGTCTTGTTGATGTTTTTCGTAAATTTTCAATCTGTTTGATTTTTAGTTTTATAGTTAGCTGTGTATAGTTGTCAATCCTGGAATAAATTAGATAGTCCGTATATTATACAAGAAGTAAATTTTTTTGTATTATCTTAAAAAGTTAATCATTTGTCCACACTACTTTAAAACTTTTCTGAATAATAATGTAACAAGCTAATACATTTTTATAATTATTAAGATCCTATTATGTGTATCTCACTACTTTCTGAAGTACATAAAAGGTGATATTTCTCTATTGTATCCGAAGTGTTTTTTTGGAATTATCTTGTCGTTGAAGCATAAATCATTCAACTGGTTATTGATCAGCAACTTAAATATTATTGTATTATATATTTATTACATTTATTATATTATTTATTTCATTTCTATATATGATAATTGAGTTTGTTATATCAACCATATTAAAATGCTTTGGTACGATGGTAGAAATATCGTCTGTGTCAACAAAAATTTTATACTCTCAATTTTTTTAAATCAGGATTGTAACTAATGTGCTAAAAATAGCTTTTGTTCTCCATCCTCAACGTGATTGGCCAAGCGTTTTGACAAATTACAAAAACTACTTTATACAGCAGTACTTTTCATGTTTGAAAAAATTATTTTACAAGATTGTCCAATATTTCAGCAACCTCATGTTGTCATTATAGAGGATACCTTTTTAAAATTACAGTTGTACAAAAGATGGTTAAATAGTGCATTGATTATTTCCCATAAGACTAAAACATTTATCTATTCCAAAGATGCAAACGGAAAGTCAATGATTCAAATCAGTTAAACATTCTCTTTGATTTTAACAGTACAACAAGAATTCATCAGTCTCATACAACGCAGAGTATGTTTCCAAGATATTTCTAAAACGCGTAATAAAATGGAAATTTACAAACATTTCTCCCAAAAGCTCGAAGACATTTCTGAATCGTCTTTGAAACCGTAACATGACTGTTCCTTAGCTCAGCACAAGTTGTATAATACATTTTAGAATCTTTTTAGGAATGTTTATGGAACACAATTGAATTAATTTAAAAAAAAAAAAAAAATCTCTTTTTCTTCACAGTACCTAAATTCATACATAATGACAACAATATAAGTTGTAATTTAAAAAAAAATACTCCTGACCCTGTCACACGAACCGGGTCAGCTGGGATGAGAGGGGAGTATATTATCCACTTGACTAGAGTGGATAAAATACCGTGATTATAAATTAAATCTCTATAAGATACAGAAACTAATATTTTCGTTTTCCATAATTACAACTCAATCATAAAAATACAAATGGGTTTTCATACAATTAACATACTAAATTTTGTTTGGAAACATTTACATCTTTCACTAATAATTATTTTTCTTCATCTTTTGGGCGGAAGCTTGTAGTTCTATAGGTCTTTTTAAAGTACACCTTTGCACTTTATTCGCCTTTTTGTTTATTGCCTGATTCACTCGTTTCTATTAATTTTGAAATCTGAGCAGGCAGTTTACCGCTGCTGAGTAGCTACTCTAAGAATAGCACTTTCTCTTTTATATGTACTTTGGTCCTGTACTATATATACAACTATTGTCTTAGTTTCAACGTAATGTTACGAGAGCACAGTTTTGTATAATGATTATTAAGCTGACGCGGCTCTTATTTTGTAAGTATTATCGTTAGATTAGTTGTAGATATGTCTCTTTATGTTTGAAATTTTCATGTAACTTTTAGTGTACTGAAAAGGGCTGTATACAAACAGCTGAGCGTCTACATGGGATTTTTTGAAGAATAAGACTAAACTGAATGTGATGCTGTTAAAGTTGCATTTTATTTACTTATCTACTGTCATTGGACTCATCAACATTTCATATCTTCAGACAGTAGCTGCAAGTCTTTGCATATTAGTTCTATTGTATGACTCAAACATGAGGAGATAGTCGCATATACTGTATGTATATCTCTTTGGCATTCGCCTTGATTTTACGTATTTACTTGTTTCAACGGGAAGATTCAAATTTCGTCTGATAAGTCGGACTACACATCAATACGCAGAGTTCAAAGACTTCGCTTGAAAGAAGACTGGACAACAGTGTAGGATATTTTTTTCATCTTTCGCACTAATTTTATGACCGTACGATTATTAGCCATATTATGGACCTCTATTACTGGACGAAAGAACAAAACATGGCAAGAAATAGGTGCAAGTTTTGTATACACATTTTAATGATCCATTGCAATATTTGAGAACGAGTTTTGATAGAATAGATAACTTATACACCTACTGCAACAGAGTTGATTCAAAACTTTTAAAGTTGTATTATTACATAAAATAAAATATTTTATGATTTGACATTAGAGACATAAACATTTACATAACTAGGATTAATAAAAATATGGAAAATTAAAAACAAATTTAGTTTTTACAATGAGTATTAAAATAATTAATTTTTTTTTAAATTATACACATAATAAGACTAAATTAGTTGATAGACAGTAAAAAAATAATTCGAATTGTAAGTTTTTGTACAACTTTTCTAATAGATATAAAATGTCTTTCGTAGATTTTGATATTTTAAGTAAAAAGGATGTGAAACTAACAATATGTGCACTCTTGAATCTTACATTAATTTATTATCAAACAAAAATATGACATTTAGCCAACTTTGAATCATTTTAGACATATAAAATAGCTGGATTCCTGATCTTACTAATTTTATTTTACCTCAATACTTAATTTCTGTTTTACTCTCAGGCAGATGATTAAATTTCTGATAAACTGTTAATAATAACACTTACTTTGGATTTTCAAAAGGTTTAAAACATTTTCCACATTTAAGTACTGAGAAAAATAACGAATTAAAACATAATATTCTACGACTCGTCTTGCAATCAAAACGAAAACATCACGATTAAAGCCTTGTAGACAAATTGATTAGCGCAGATATTAAAAATAGTATAAGTTTATTGAAAAACCATGAAGGTTAACTTACCAAAAAGGCAGGTGAAGGAGGATCTTTCGTTATAATTAGTAAATAATGGTTTTATAATAAAGTTAAACACTGGTCAAATTTTGAAAAGTTGGATAAAAAGTTATTAAAAAATCCATTAAAGAATTTAGAAAAACGAGCGGACTTATGAAGAAAAAACAAAAATGGTTTCAACTTGTTTGGTAATGGCAAAAAAATCTTTTAATGTTGCAATAACCAATCTAATTTATCTAGATGCTATGCTCTCTTAATGGTAATCGTTTGATGCTGCTGATTATTTCAGTTTTGGACTCCCATACTTATTTCATGTCTATTCTTTTTCATTTACCTTTAAAAAAAGATTTGTATTAATGTTCTCAATAAATGAAACTGTATATATTTATTTCAAAATATTAATATAAAATAAATATTTCTTGTCAAAATAATTATTATTTTTAAGGGACTTCTATCGGTAACAGAAATAACAATGAAAACGAGACGAAAATTTATTTACGTGTAAACTGAATCTCAAAAAGAACTCTGTCAAAATTTGGAGGCATGAGGGTTCCTCGAAGC
>JAPYYV010001829.1:0-22690 GCA_030522625.1 Copidosoma aretas
CGAATTTCAACAAGCGTTGAACTTGCTTGGTATGGAGCAGCGCGTATACATGTGTAGGTGTAATTTTAAAAATTACACACACACATACGTCAAATTAAAGATAGTATTAATGTTTATTTATTAATTTGACTGCAAGACCGATATAAATATTTGTCTTGTTTTAACATTTACAGTCGAAAAAAGTATTATTGGTGTTTAAAAATTAAACTTTAAGGTTAATTCCAATGCTACCGATTGATCCTGAATTTTGGGAGACGAATTTTAAAATTTTCGAGGAACATTACAAATTGATTAGTTCTAATTTGGAAAAAATTAATTACATAGACTTTGAAAATTTTCATACGTAAAATAATATTTAATCGGATACATGTTATTATAACGTCTTTCGAGCTATTAAAAATAAACCAAAATTCTTTTACTGACGAACACCATCAGATAAATTGCATAACTAATTTAATCCGTTTGTCTCACATCATTTCAAATCGAATATAGACGTCCAAACTATTTGTGCTAGGATTGTTAAGTTCGTCAAAAACCATAACCGAGGATTCAGTAATTTGCAACGTCAGATTATTTAAACCGACATCCTAAATTTATTATATTACAAATTACGAGAACATTGAGTGTAAAGGTACTGAATTCCGTGGGGATGTCAGCACACGAAGCTGCTTGTTTCTTATTTCGCGTGCCGATAACCAAATCATTTAATACAACTGCCGACATACAACTGCTCACACGTTTACGCGTATTATCACGTGATAACGCACACAGCCGCGCGTGATCTCACGCGTTATCGCACACGTTCGCTCGTGATATCACGTGATAACGCACACGCTCGCGCGTGATCTCACGCGTTAACACACACGTTCGTACGTGATAATGCACACGTTTGCGCGTAATCTCAAGCGTTTAAAGCTTTTTTTTTTTTTTTTTTTTAATACAAATTGATATTTTTTCTGTAGACGTAATAAGGATAGGTTTTGGGAAGATATTTTAAATGAATATAGCAACTGATATTTGTTTACTTGTAATCACTACTCACAAATTTATTTATAATCACTCTTCTTAAAATACAAAGTAATAGTTTCATTGTTATTTTTTATCATTTGTAAGACAATCCACCACATCCTAACCAAATATTCATGCAGCCTCTGGAGTTCGACGTCTAAGATGACCATAAGCATAAGAATATGAATAACTGTCCTTCTGCGATGATTCAGATGACAAGTTCTTCATAAACCATTTTTTTAATGATTGGGCTCCATGCAGTGCACAAAACAGCTGTTTATTTTCGAAATTCTTTTGCCCGTGTGTGAGGCATACGGGAGAACGGTTTTTAATTTCAAGTTTTTCGAAGGATTGACATATAAGCGATATATCATGAACCTCACGTGCTAAGATTGAACTGATAAACATGGCTCCATCTTTTCCATGCACCTAATTCTTTTAAGATTTTTAGTAAGAGTAACTAGGTTATACTTTAAATAAAGTAATGTAGGATCTCCCTCATGTCATTCGATTCCATGTACTTCCAACGTATGGTGATTGTTATATTTTTTTACATTATTAGGTTAATTGTTAAAACTGGAAGGTGGAGTAATCACCCAATGTCCAACGATGTTCCCTTGCAATGAGACCAAAGCTACTTCTTTTGGTATGAAAAGTCTAGCAGCATCATAAAAACCTTGAATTTTCATGATTAAATCCATGTCGTATTGAATCACTACAATCATTTATAGTCCTAATTATCAGGATAATATTTTTCATTCGACGAATATTTATCAATTGTAAGTTTTTTTATGGTAGTAAAAAAGATTTTTTTTTTTCCTTGTTTTCTTCGCTGACAAGAGACTCCTTCTCTTCTCCACCACTGCTCCAACTACTTAAACACATTGCTAAAAACTGAGAGAAAAGTGTGATGTAGCTAGTATTTATAACTTCTCTTTATCAGAGCTAGTGACATCTTCGCATTCTAGTTGAAAGTAAGATTTTTTCATTCGCTTAACATTATGAATAGCGCACATGGATTTATATGCACTATTATGATGTGGACATGCACTAGTCAATATTGGTAGTTTAAATGGTGGATAGCCCAACATATCGGTAACTTTAAAATTATATCGCTCAAGCCACCTTTTTCTTATCTCACCAATCAAAAAAATTTTCGTAGCATCTTTGAGATTTTCTCGAAGTACATTACCAACTTCTGAGTAGTCGATATCATCCAAATGCCAATCTAATCCATGATAGTTGAGCTCAAGCCATAAATTTTGAAGTCTGTATTTCATACTCAATTTTTTCCAAGAAAATGGTGGCTTCTATAAACATACATGTGGTTTAACGTTCTCACTTAGATTTAATGAAAGAACTGCTAACTCCTTCAAAACATAATCATTACCGGACTTTTAAAAGCCCTGCATGTCTACAACGTACTCCATCATGATAAAGACTGACTGTGTGACTAATGCTGAAGTATTTTTTTCCCCCTGTGACAAGTCTAAACAAGTTTTTTTACCTCTCCGCTCACAAGGTTATACTCAACTATACGATCATGTAAAATCAGACGATAGGCAGCTGTCTCTTGGGTAAAATCTTTTGATTTAAATTCCAAACGCACATCAACCGGTGCGCTTTTCAAAGCTTCATTTTGTTTCGAGCCGTCAATAACTATGAGTGGCATGTGTGTAATAAAATCTTTTTTACTAGTCATAGGCTCTATTTCTTTACCATAGTAGGAATTTTAAAAAATTGTATGCATGCTGTAAAAAAGAGAAAATTGATTTTTATCAATATTGAGATTGAGTTTGTCATAGGGGTAATGCTGAGATTTGAGAGAAAGTTTAACATTGCTAATATTACAATGATCAAAATGACTAGCATTGATAGATCTCTGACTTTTACGATTTGTTTGAAAGCTTAATATGACGAAGCGTGGCTTTTCTAACTGATTTGACGTTTTGACGGTCCACACATGCTTTAAAGTTGCTGGGAGGAGGGGGTTCTCATACAACACCCAATTACGAAAACTCATGGAAATAGGTCGGTCTTTTTCAATAACATCAAGTAGACGAATGTTTCGTCTGTCAGACGCACTTACGTATGGCTTGAACCATTCTATTTGAGTCAACGTAATTTTAAAGTCTTCGTACGCATTATTATCAACTGTTTGGAGGACTGCGTTTAAATCATTCCTCGATCTTGTAAGAATCAACTCATGCTTTGCATTTACTACAATTTTACGATAATTCTCAGCAAAGCCGAGTATCATTCTCAAAGGTATAGAAACATCAAAATATCTTTCGCCGTTAATCAGTTTGTTTGTCTCCGCAATATCCAGCCAGCCCGCGTTTTCAAGCATAAAACTTTTACCAGGAGAGTGCGAAATACATTCTTTCATCAAGGTTGTTAAGCCAACATTTTTGCATTTATCAATTTAAACGGCGTTAAGTTCATGGCGAATTGTTTCAAATAAATGACAAATGGCACTTTTGACCAACGCAGTCAGGGTTACCGCAGTGTTCTCAGCTAATGTAAGATATCCACAAACATGCAGAGCACTCTGTGAAGGTAACAGACACAAATCTTAATGTTGAATGGGAATGCATATCTCATCACTATTATTAAACGCTGATGAAATGTAAGGTTGATGAGCGTAAACTTCTTAGTGTGAGATTGATTCATCAAATGCGACAACTGACTGAATGCTTAGAATTTTTTTCATCTTTGAAGCAGCAGGAGAAAATGCAAATCAATTTTAGCCAATGATCACCTTTAGTCCCAGGCTTTTTAGGAACTGTGCGTGTTGACGTGTTATCTCTTTGCTCGCTCTCTGATGAATGATTGTTTTCTGCCATGTTGGCTTACTTATATATCCTCCACCAATTTTTTTCTTCACATAATAAATAATGCCCATTTTTTTTTTCAATTTGATTGTTTAATATGTAGTCTTATCGTTATAATTTCCCCTCGAAAAATAACTTATTGTCCATCTTGATCAACAATACGTACTTAAAGATGATCTATTGTCTTGACTGCTACAAGTGATTAAATTATCTGAGCTGGTACTTTAATAATTTTGTAGCCTAGAGGAACAGCAGGAAAAAATTCATGAATAGTATGAACTTTATAACCATTCATATATGCTCCAGTAATAATGTTGCACTCAACTTAAAGTGCATTTATTCTAAGAACTGCGACAGGCTGATCAGACTCGTGAGCAATGTCTGGTCCAAGTATGCGATTTGTAAAGCTCAATACTGATGCCAAAGAGTCCTTCGGTTGACAATTAATCAAGTGACTACACTTGATTACACTACGAAGCGTATTATTAATGGAGGCTTTAGGCTTATTGAGATATTTTTAGGTGTTAAGACATCGATAAGGTAACCCTTTAGATCTTCAATTTCATAGCTGCCAGTCGGTAAAGTAACTACCTCATCACCCGCGTGAAATTTATTGTTACCAACGTCAATATTTTGTATTAAATTAAACGTGAGCAACTCAACTAAACCAAAAACGTAATTTTCATTCGGTGAGAGTTTAAGAGGGGGAAAATATTGCGCTTCCAAAATAGATGAATCACCAGACAAACTCAAAGTGTATGCGTCTCCCATGACGGCAAATCAAGGAATGATTAATTTTTCATCATATCAGTTACTAATATAGGTTTGTACTTAAAGTGCTTCGATAAAAATATTAGGCATAGGTGGCTGCAGTTGAATGTATCAAATTTTTGATCTCTTTCATAATTGTAATGGATATAATCAACACCAATGTATATCATCAAATCTAGCGGTGGTTGAAGATCGCCGAAACTATCAAAATCGGTAACTTTATTTCCACGTTTTCTGTAGGCGACCCAATGAGTACCAGAGCCGTCTTTGTCATCTAAATTAACGATAGCTGATTCATTCTGATGTGGACTGCTAGATGGCATAGCATTCCTAATGAACACTCCTCAAAAATGTGGGATTTTCAAAATTTTTGTATATTTTAATACATCTATATTTGTAAGAGCTCGATTTGGTAGTTTCACTTCGAACTTTTCTTTTTAAATTTCCTTCCTGGGTTCAAGTAGAGGCCCAAACCTTACTTCTGCTGTTTGAGGAAGAGACCTTCACCAAGTAAGATAGCCTCCATTTTCCATTATGCCTCTTACTTTATTCGAGCTGTTTATTCGCCTCTTTTGCTTGATTGACTGCTTTATATATACCACTTGCTCCGTTAGCAAAAGCACCTATAGCGCTAAGACCTGCAAATGCGGGTAAAATAAATGGTAACAAACCTCCAATTTTTAGTTCAATGGGTAGTACACGCGGTGTTATATTATTTTTTTTACCACCGGCTTTCTTTAGAGCCTCTCGAGCTCCTCTTAAAGAAGAATTTACAACTTTTCGAGCACACTTATTTTGAACCATATATTTTTTAGCACTTTAAATTACTTTTTTCAGAGTAATTGCCCTTCTTACTTTCCTCTTGTAACCTTTTTTTGATTTTTCATTCTCAAACACACCCATTCCAAGCTTAGATTTCGTCTTCATTATACCAGTAACAGCTAAAGCGATAGCTTTCTCATCAATACTTGAATCTTTTGCGTTGACGTGCTGCCAAGCACTTTTCGCAAGAATCTTATCTGCCACGTTTCTAGTTACAATATCTGTTGGATTCTAAGAATAAGCTATGTCATGCAGTTTGCAAGCTTCATCAAGAGGATTTATATCAGGATCACTGCGGGAAAGTCTTTTAGATAATTTTGTTTCTGGTCCACAGTATCTATAGCCTGGTACGTGCAGTTCAATAGGCAAAGTGTTAATAAGTGTGTTAATGATTCCGCGACCTCTGCTCCGGTGAATGATCATCACTCATCAAGATCTCGATAGTAACTAAGGTTAAAATCATACAAACACCTTGTTTATAACGTAAGCAATCAGTCGCGTGTTGACTATTGTACAGTCAACATGAGTTTTGTTGAGCAAAAAGTGAAGCTTTCTATTGAAAATTTGGACGCACTTGTTAAGCAAGATAAAAAAATAAAACGTCATTGGAATCTAATTCCGGACACTATCAGGACCGTTTTCTGCGGTCCTTCAAACTGTGGAGAAACAAATAGCTTACTCAGTTTAATAAGTCATCCTAATGGATTGAGATTTTAAAACATATATATTTACTCAAAATCGCTGAATCGGCCGAAATATAAATTTCTGAAGGAGCTGCTTGAACCTATTAAAGATATTGAATACTTTTATTTTAGTGAGCGTGATATTGTAATATCGCCGGATAAAGTACTTCCCAATTCTCTTATGATTTTTGATTATATTCCTTGTGAAAGGCAGGCAAATGTTAAAGCATTTTTCTGCATGGGTCGACACAAAAACGTTAATTGTTTCTATTCATGCCAATCTTACGCTCAAGTTCCAAAACATTGAGTTCGAGATAATGCTAATCTGCTGGCAATATTCCGACAAGATGATATGAATTTAAAACACATTTATGATGATCATGTAAATACGGATATGACTTTTGCTGATTTAAACAACTTATGTATTAAATGTTGGAAAAATGAATCACACGGATCTCTTGTGATACATAGGAATAGAGATATGGAAAAAGGTAGTTACAGAAAAGGATTTGATTGTTTTGCTATAAATATAGCACACACACAGCATGAAATCATTTCAGTCCTTTACAATTTAGCAAACAGTCAACATGAGTCAATTTTGTCGAGAGAAAAAAATTCTTTAGCAGATTGAGAAATCGAGATAAGCTATAAGACGCAAGCACAAATTAGTGAAAAATAAAAGAACAAATTTTGACAAAGCTATCGGTGAAACATTTAAACCAATCATTGACCCACTTCAAGAAATCGTAAATGAAACCAAGAAAAAAAAAAGCATATCTCAAGAGGTAAAACCTTTGACCGCACAAAAAATAACCAAGCGTGGACAAAAAATAAAACAGCATGTGTATAATGCTCCAGCGTTTCATTCATCTACAATGATTCATAGTGATGATTGTGATATTTCAAGCGATTCTACTACAAAGCTAGTGGAGCACATGCAAAAGGGAAAGCCGAGTTTTCACCAAACACCGACGGTCCAGTCATCCATGAGTCATAATAATTATGACAGCGATACATCTATTGATGATACTTTACGAGGTTATGAAACTGAGACTGAATATGATGATGAGCATTATGATTTATCTTATAACATTGATTTGTATCTTTAAGTATTAGAGCAAAATCCATCAAACCAATTAGATAAAATTTATCGTGTACTAAAAGAAAAAGATGGAGTGTACATGCTTTGGAATTCACGAATAAGATTTGGTAGTAATCAAATTCACATAAATGAGTAAAAATATTTTATTACAGCTGGATTGATGGAATTACTTATTAAAAAACATTTTGTCAGAAGTCTAATAACAGGTAAAGATTTAGAGCAATATCGTTGTATTTTAGATACCTTAAGCGTTCATAGAAGAAAATCTGAACAACATTCAAGTATAAGACATCAAAACAGTATGAAATTTAATAAAATAATTGAACCAATGTTTGGCATTGTAAATGTAAAAAAACATGGTTGATCACTACCTCAATCAAAAATTGCTCGCCTAAATGCTCAAATGGATTATATATATTGGGACGATCCTAACGAGCTAGTCGATCGTCTCTGATTATTAGTGGCGGAGCGATCAACCGGTAATTTAAGTCACACAAATGAAATTCATTCAATTATCGAGGAGTTTCGGGAAGCTGGCAATATATATTAAACTGTTAATTAATTTTAGCTTAGTATCAGTATGAGCGTCGACGTATTCGGACGTAAGTCAGGTAAATCTGAAGGCTGTATGGTATTCGTGGCCCTCCAGGCATTGGATACAAGCTTACTTCAGATGATCAATATGATATGAATAAGAAGAGATTGTGTAGTAGTGCCGTACCTAAACAGCCTCAAGATTCAATAAATTATGCTTGAGTTAAATAATTTTAAAATTTGATAAGAAAATTGATGATCTGAAAAATTATATATACAAATTAAACAAAAACGTATTATACACTCGACGTGACTAATCAACAGACAATATAGAAAGTTAATAAATGGAGATAGTTGTTGCTGAATTGCATAAAGCTGCGAGACGTCGATATACACGCAAGAAATTCATCAAGCGTGGTTTCGATGAAACTTGGCAAGCGGATCTGGTTAAAAAGCAACCTTACGCACGGAAAAATATTGGTTATAGATATTTACTAACGGTTATCGATGCATTTTCCAAATATGGTTGGGGTGTACCCGTAAAGAACAAAACCGGTGAAAGTGTGACGTCAGCTATGCAATCGATGTCAATGAAAGGAAGAGTACCAAAAAATTTACAAAATGACCGTAAAAAAGATTTCTACAACACAAGTTTTGAAAGTCTTATGCAAAAGCACAAAATAAATTTGTACTCCACTTATAGTAATCTTTAAGCATCTATGTGTGAACGATTCAATCGCACGCTAAAACATGCTATGTGGAAAAATTCTGTTTACAAGGCAACGACAAGTAGATTAATATTTTACCCGAGTTGATGGCAACCTATTATACTCGAAAATATCGAACAATAGGAATGAGACCTAAGGATGTGTCTGCTGCTAATGAACAAAAGATTTTGCAAAAACTTACATCCACAGCAAGAGTAGAAGTAGAACCGAAATTTAAAATAGGTGATAAAGTACGAGTTAGTAATGCTAAACAAGTTTTTGAACAAGGTTACACCCCGAATTGGAGCACGGAGATATTTACTGTAGTAAAGGTAGCACATACAATACCACCAACTTACCATTTGAAGGATTATCAAGATTAGCCCATATCTGGAGGCTTCTACGAGCAGGAATTGCAGATGACTGAGTATCAAGATACTTACCTTGTTGGAAAAATTCTTCGTCGGCAAAGAAATAAAATTTTCGTGAAATGGTTGGGTTTTGATAATACCCATAATAGTTGGATTGCAAAAAATTAATAATGTTATGTATGAAATAAAATGATTTTCTGAAATAAATAATGCAGTTTAATACAGTTTTCGATTTTGTTTTTTATTAATTTGATACAATAACTTTCACTTTTACAAAACATTTGACTATTTTATACACGTAAAGAGTTTATGACTGGAAAAATATTTTTTCTAACAAAATTCAACATGTACACCATTGAACTAATTAAATAGTTCTTTTTTGTTCACTAAATCTTCTAAGTTATTAAATCTAGTTTTATTCACTATTAAATTTTTCGAGACGCGATCTGACAAGAATATCTGAAATTCTTCCCTCATTACTGCTACAACTTTTTTCCCATATTTTGTTTTAACTTTTTTAATTTTAGTCACCATGAAAGATTCATTGATCTCCATATGGCTGATTTTGATTGTTGGAAGAAAGCTGCTCCTAGCCAGTTGATAAGTTGATAAAGATCTGCTAAATCTGCCATCTATTATATGAAAACAGAAAAGAAAAAAACATCATTTGTAGAAATATTATTTAAAGTGTTTTTTCTTTTTATGAAGTACAATACGAAAGAGTGGAAAGGATGTCAATCATTATTGTATTAGAGAAAAATATTGCTTAACGTCTGCTAAAAATTTATCAAAAAGACTTTCTCACCTGAAAGTTTAATTCAACTTTTTTGAATAGATTTCCTTCGGACGACTTGAAACTTCTTTTGCGACTCTGATTTACCTTAACAGTTGAAACTGTAGTCGCTTGAGGATGCTGACTGACGTTTTCAATCTAACTGATCTTAGATGGCTTCAGCAACTTCTTATACGAGAAGCTCCCCACCACTTGGCACATTTTTGTTACACTTCCATGCATCTCTTTTGGACTTGCTATTTTTTCACTATTGCTACCATCTTTTCTTCTCTCCCATTGTCTTCATGACCATTCACTAATTTATATTGCTCCCTAGGTGATAATGAGTCAACCGCCTCAAGTAACGCTCTTTGACTTGCCGCTCCAACATAGTTTTCACTTATATCGTATAGGTAATGAACGCTTTAATGCATGTTTTTCTCTCCCACTTTCGATGAATTGTCTGGAACAAGCGGGTTTTTATTATCCACCCTTTGACTAGGTATTTCTCGAAAACTCTTTCCAATATTTCCTTCCTCTTCACCCTTTCCAGTTTTATGTTCTTCACCCGTTATTTTATAATGTCCTTAAGGTAATGTGTCAGTGGAAGAGGTGAACATATATCGCTTATCGTCATGGAAACTGAGAGCTATTTTATTTTGCTTCTCAGTATAAATTTTATGATGATGAGATCCAATACGTATTTGCTCACGCTTAATATTCTTACTTATATCGCGCAAGCAGTCAAGGTAGTCATCAAATTCAATAGTAGCTTTTGCAACGTTAGTTTTAACACCCTTTGATTTTTTATCACATTTTTATTATTTTTCATTAAAATACTGTACATTTTGCTTCTTAGGCCGACAAATTTTGATATAATATTTCCATTACACTCATCTTTCATGAGTTCAACAACTTTTTCATTTTTTAATGGCATCATAAATTTATTATTTTCCAGTTAATCTGATGAGTCAAATTTTTGAATTTGCATTCATTATTTTATAAATATCATGGTTCAAAATTTCGTATATTAGACCGTCCGTATCAGTATATAGTAGTTTACAATCATTTTTCAGCTTAGATAGCATATAGTCATAATAAAAACGATATACGAGAGTCTTAGATAAGTCTAAGATACTAAGCCCAATACATATATATATATATATATAGGCTTTCTCATTTTTATTTCAGTACGCTGCAGTTGAATGGCTACAAAATTTTCGTCTAAAATATCGCAGCTATGAAAATTAGGTCGTGAAATATAAGAATAAATTTCATACGTTCCACTCCAATAGTTCAACAATTTAACATCAATACGTTTTCTCGTTTTCCATTGTTTTTCCAAAAATAGCATAATTTTCCAACAAACCATAATTTTCAGCCTGATTGAGCGCCTCGTAATTAAGTACATATTTATGTTTATTATTTAATGTTGTCATCAACTTGATTTGCTTTGATTCCAGAGCTGAACTGTGTTCAGAACATAGTGGTAAATCTTTGTGTAAATCATAAAGTTCCTTGGAATATTCCAAGTCAACCTCTAGAATATATCCATAAGCACTTTCTCTACCAATTTTGTAAAAGTCGTGTCACTGTTTTTCTATACTTTCAACCCATTTAAAACTGCCGTAGGGTGGTGGTTGCATCATACTCCACTCGTACAGATTGTTAACGTCAAAGTAAACGATATATTTTCAGCCTCATCTTTTCTGTAATCCTTCATGTAGCAATTATTCGTCTCTGCATATCTATTGCAACATTGTGAAGTTCCACCCCTCAATCCTTTTTCAATAAACATTCACATGTCAATGTCTGTAAAATCTATGAGCATAAATTTCATGTTATTTTTTAATGCATTATTAAAATCTTTTTTGTTAATATATAGTAATGCTTACGTTAGTTTTTTTTAGCATTGCATCCCACGTAAGGCCCGGAGTAGTAAAATAGTGACCTGGATCCAGTTTCTATACCTTTAGACAATTATTTCTGAAGTTTTCGAAAACTTCACTTAACAAGAGCACATCCAGTTTAAGGTAAAAATCTGAATATTGTCCAAGATTTGCAATATAAAAAGTATCTCATATAGTTTGTGCATGAATTTAATCTTCATTACTTATGTGTAAGTCATACAATCGACTGTAGAAGTTATCATTGGATGGTAGCATAGTTTCTTGTAGCTTTTCAAATGATGTTACATAGTCATATGGAAATATACCTTTTCTCTGAAGCAATTTGATTTGATGCATGGAGTATGAATCGTCTTGACTGAAAACACTCTCGAAGATCCCATGGTGTTCTAAGCAAGATGACAACTTATCGAGAGAAGCAGGTAAAAATCGAAACGAGTCAATGAAACGTAAGTTGATACTTGTCCCCCTTGACGTATTATGTGAAAGAAATATACTTTTCTTTTGTTTGGGGAATGACTTGTACTCGACCAGGAAAACAAGGTACAAGTTCTTGTATAAATAAGTGTGCATCATAATTACCTAAATTGTGAAAAACTATGGGTTTTGATCGAGCCTCTTGGTATTTAAGATTGCATTCATTGTGTGCTGGTCCTCTATACCTCAATAGTGAAAAATACATTGTAGTTTAAAGAAACAAACGTTATTAATCAGGGAGAATAGATAATACTCACTCTCCAGTTAAATGATAATAGTCATGGACTTTTTCAATATTCTTAATCGCTTTTTCACGTACGTGACATCTGTCAGCATTGCAAAAGTCGAAATTTTCCTCATTAGTCAGCGACCTTATTAATAGTGGATTGTCATATATGCTTTGTATCTCTAAGGCAAGATCATACATTTTATTTACAAACCAAGTAGTGAGCTCTTGATCGTTTTCATGTACTTGTCTATAGCACATGTATCGTGATTTACTGTCGCGATAGCAAACTCTGCTGCTAATACAGTGTCGATTTTCAGAGCATGTTGTGCAATAAGCATCTCTTGCACTTTTAAAACAAATTTTTTCCGCAGACTTAATAAATTCCACTATATTCAGATACCCACTATTTAAAATTACAGCAAACCGTATACGTTTTTTAAATGCACTATTAATCTCTTTCCACACAACACCATCTTTATCTCGCCTAACTGATGTTGTAGTGATTCCTGATCCATGCACTTCTAATTTTTTATAAAATGTTGTTAAAAAGTGGATAGTCGACACTTAACATTTAATAACTTTTTCTTAACATGTGATGATAGTACTGCAGATTTTTTGTAGTCTGAAATACTCTTAAGCACTGTTTCACTGTTATCAAGTAGATCTTAGATACTTGTAATATTTTTACCATTTAATAGACGTTGATGTTCTCGTCACACTGCATCACAAACAATTACATAACGTTCCACGAAATCGGCATTAGCAAAGTTTACGAAAAGTTGGTCCATGATGTTAACTGAGAGTGCTAATGTACTTAAATGAATCATGCAGCGGTTTCGCATCTGTTTATAAAAGCTTGTGGGTGGAACGCTCGTAAAAAGAAAGACAGCTAGTGGTGAAGGGATAAAGCTGTAATGGAATGTGAAAATATGGTCTTCGGGAAAAAAAAACAAGTTGTGTCTTGTTTAACTATGATTGTATAGTAATATTGAAATCTGTTATCCCTTGAGGTGTCACTCTGACAAGATTTCTGTCTCATACTTCTTCTCTTTTGACGATTTATCTTTTTTAGGGTATGCTCATGTCACGAACAAAGTCCCGTTACATGTTTTTCTCCCTTCTTTGATGATTTCCATCTCTTGGGATTGCTTGAGTCTCGTACGTGTCACATAATTGTGCTATTATTTTCTCGAATTTAGTAGTATGTTTCAATTATGGAAAAATTTCACCTAAGGGAGAACGATTTGCCTGAAAGTATTAGAAAATTTCTCATGAAAAAAACCTTTCCCTAATTCTCTCTACACTACTTAAATATCTCAACGATTCGTTACTTCTGCTTCGAAGAGTATAAAAGCGGACTGGTTAAGATGGCAGCATGGACAGTCAATAATTTTTGAACGAAAATGGTGCATCAGGAAACTATATACTAGATCGTTTTCTTCAAGATTTAATAGATGTGGAACCAGAAAAGGGGTGCAGTTTCTGCAACATACCCTTCCACCGATCATCTCTGGTAGCTTTTTTAAATATATTTGGTTAAAAAAAATGGTACTTATTGCGTTTCTTGCATAATAAAAAAATTATTTAATCTTGTCAATTTTTCTTTCTGTTGCAGAACCACTTGATTTGACGATGCGGAATCCAAAGCCTGTGATGTCAGGTGACAACGAGGAGCTTGTATCTACCTCACCATCTCCGGTCATTATGGACCGGTTATGGTATACACGACCATCAGCAGCTCACTCCAGGATCGTGACGTTGCTCAACCCTGGGGATAAACTTGTGTGTCAACAAGGTCCAACTTCTCCAGACAACACCGAGCAGCTGATGGATCTATCATCATCACCAGATCCAAAGGATCCAACTCACGTGTACCGACCATGGTAGTCAACATCGTCGCCAGTATCCCCGACTCCTTCCTTCATGGAAAGAAGGAAGTTGCGGATGCCACCAGAGCGATACTCACTGGTTACAGCGCTATGTTGTGAGTTCAATATTGTCGATACCGTAAACTCCATGCGTGACATAAATTCCATGGTAGAATCTACAGTGCTAAATAACGTTAAAGAAGTACCGTTGATAGATTTAACGACATCTCCGTCAACGTTAAACTCTGGTGTAGTCGAATCAGTGCATACTATGCACAAAAAGTTACCAGAATTCATTTACATAAAAACAGTGCGTGGCAAAAGAAAATGATAGATGACATAATAAAAATATTATCATGTATTTTAAGAAGAGTGACTTGTAATAAAGTTTGTAAACAAATATCAATTGTAATACTAATTTATAAAAACCTTCCCAAAATTGCGTCTGCAGAAATGAAAAAAATTTATTGATCAATTAAAAAAAAAAAAAAAAAAACAAGCCCTCAATAGTTCAAGAAGAATCTAATCATTTTATGCCAATAAGATGGTTAACCAACTGAGCTATTGAGGATTTGCTTTAAGTATGTAAGTGCTCTCGCACGTTAATGTGTGAGCTCACGCGCAAACGTGTGCGTTAACGCGTGGAATCATGCGCGAGCGTGTGCGTTAACATGTAAGATCTCACGCGAACATGGGCATTCTCGCACGATATCAAGCGTTAACGTGTGCGTTAACGCGTGAGATCACGTGCAAGCATTTGCGTTATAACGTAATATCACGCACGAGCGTGTGCGGTAACATGTAAGATCTCACGCGAACGTGTGCGTTATCGCGTGATATCAAGCGTGAGCGTGTGCGTTAACATATGAGATCAAACGCAAAAATTAGTGTGTGAGTGTACATGTACGTGTGTATTTATAAGAGTCCACGTCTACTCTTCGAGATCTTGTACGACTTCCCCTCCCAGACGCCCTGGTCAACAGATTTCGGAGAAAAATCACGTGGTAACCCCGAACTAAGAGTAAAAATCAGCTCGCCAACAACATAAGATCTAATCCAACACCTCCCCAGGGAAGAACAGTCGTCTAACAGCACGAGTTCCCCCTCCACCATCCTTGAATGCTTGCCCAAGATCGCTCTCCCCCCTCCACCTTTGGATGCTGGCCTAAGATCACTCTCCCCCCTTCACCTCTATATACTGGCGTGAGATCCCTCTTCCCCCCCTCCACCTTTGGATGCTGACCTAAGATTCCTCTCCCCCCCTCCACTACCCTAGGGGGGAGCGAGGGGGTGGCCTTAAACCCCCATAGCCTATCTACTGACACCACGCAGTTGAGGAATTCAAGTAGGCCCACCGTGGGCTCGAATCTCGACCATGAGTGGCTGACAAATCCATCCTTCATATTGTGTCACCGATCACTTTTGGGAGAGATTTCGGATCACGGTGATTCCAAATACATACGCTCAACTGTGGTGCGTGCAGCCAGCCCCAGGTGGTGCTAAGTGTAAGCCACAGTGGGGGCTTTTGAGGACTATATATTTGTGGATCGCGTTTGCTCCCGTTTTTGATAACAATATCAAACAAAATTTTTTTCAGTGTAGCGATCCCAGTGAGTATAGTATCACTACCAGTAAAGAGTCTCTTCTGGTCTGCTTAGTGACACTAGCGCCTTTGCATTCACGATGTACTACACTTCCCATCTTTTTGGACGACGCACAGTGGGGCAAAAGTGATTTTTTCCATTGAAACGCACTTTCTGAAGTCAATTCATATCGCATCAAAACCTTTTTTTTTTTAATTTTTGTCAGAAAATTTCATATCGATTACTCTGGCTCGATTATTTAGTTGAGACGACATTTTTTAGTTATTTGCACGAAACCTCAAAAAAAATCTAATTAGATACAACTAATTTATCATATTGATTAAATTACGATTAAAAACATAATAATTTTAGCATGCGAGGGATTTTAAGGTTACTGGCTATATATTTTTAGTGAAACATAAATTTGAAGATGGTGGAATTAAAATGGTGGCCGAAAAAAAATTGTCGGCTTAAAAATCACCGAAATCTATGAAAAATTATAAGTATCAGTTTCTGAGGTCATTGATCGTTGATTTGTCATCCAATCCATAAAATTCCATATGGCTGATCAAATATGGCGGATGAAATTTTTGTAATATATGAAAAAACTCTTTTGAAAACTGATATTTGATAAATTTTGATGATACTTACAACGTATGAACTGCCTAAAATGATAAAACTGATCTTAATGCAGTCACATTTCTGTCTCATTTACAACCTGAGTTTAGAGTTATCTTCTGTATAACCTCAAATTAATCATCTCTCATTTATATATGTTCAGGTTAATTATATTACCGTAAAAATATTTTCATAATTTTCATCGTAATTACGGTATTTAAATGAACAAATATGAATGAAAGATTATTATATTGAGGTTATACAGAAGGTAACTAAAAACTCAGGTTGCAGATAAGACAGAAATGTGACTTCAGTAAGATCAGTTTTATCTTTTCAGGCAGTTAGTACGTTGTAACTACCATCAAAATGTATCAAACATCGGTTTTCAAAAGAATTTTTTCATATATTACAAAAATTTCATCCGACATATTTGATGAGCCATATTGAATTTTATGCATTTGATGACAAATCAACGATCAATGACCTCAAAAACTCCTACTTATAATTTTTAATGGTTTTTGGTTATTTGTAAGTAAACAACTGTTTTTTCGGCCGCCATTTTAATTCCACCATCTTGAAATTCATGATTGACTGAAAATACATAACCAGTGACCTTAAAAACCCTCGCATGCCAAAAATTAATGTGTTTTTTATCGTGACTGAATCAATATGATGAATCAGTTGTATCTAATTGGATTTTTTTTTGGTTATGTGCAAAATAACTAAAAAATTAGGTCTTAACTAAAAAATCGAGCCAGAGGAATCGATAGAAAATTTTTTGACGGAAATTAAAAAAAAAAACAAGGTCTTGATGCGATGTAAATTGACTTCAGAAAGTGCGTTTGAATGAAAAAACTTACTTTTGCCCCACTGTGCGACGGAAGCTCGAGGTGAGTAATGTTTCTCTACGTCCAAATTTTTTTCCGTGTGACCTTAATAACTTAGACCCCCCTCTCTTACTCACCAAATCTTACTCTTATTTTAAATTAATTAATGTATATTTACTACATGTCAAAGTTCTTACTTTAGTGCTGTGTCACACACGATGCACCAGTTCTTTTTTTTCATAGTATGTTTCTACCTACGCACCGACTTAATTTCATTTTTGCGGGCACCCTCTAGAAAAAAAATTCGAATCTACGTTCCACTTGAGCGGTCGTACTTTACTATAGTACCTTATCCGACTAAGCTACGACTATTCCTTAGATAAGCTTTATAATGTATGATATTAAGTTTTTTAATTTTGGCTTAATCTATAATATACTTGATGTAACTGAAATATGTACATTTTTGTAACAATCAGCAACTATTATCTTAGTTTGTAAAAGTATTTAAACACGTTAAAAGTAATACATCACTGTACAAACCGCCAATCATTATTATAAAGCGTTAAAAAAATTATACTAAAACAACCCAAGTGGCTTCTGGCTCTACAGTATATGGTGGTTTATGCAAGCTTAATAAATCATTTTCTTGCTTAGCTAGCATATTTTAAAAACACCTTGTTGATTACTACTAATTCTTCATGTTGTATATATGTACAAATAGTAACTTCGTATAATAAAACTGTATAGGATTAAATACTCACCAACTCCGAAACTAATGGTACTGACTTTCTTCGAGGTCGAATGTCCGGCATACTGTCAATATTGCTATAGAACGTTATCTCTCCAGAATGTCTGCAATTATATTTCATACAAGCTTCTTAAATACAATTTAATATTAAGAAAATCAGTATCTTAAATTAATCGTAAATCAAAAAGAATTATTTTCTGATGTAGAATGTGGTGTCTATTTTATTATAATTGAGACAGAAATTAGATTAAAGCATCTTTATCTTTGGACACGTATATTTTAGTAGAGTTAAACGCACTTTTTGCGATATAATCATTACTGTAGTCCATTTTTATGTTTCTTACGCTAATTTATATGTTTAATAATTCTATTACTATAGTACACTACTTAATTGAGTAGTTATACTCAGATTATTTCCCCATTTTGTTTGTCTCTACAAACGGATATACCATGTCTTATGTAATGTAGTCAATAATCATATATATTGTATTTTTACATACATATAATACCAACCTATTGTGAGAAGACCAGCTTATCATATTAGCACAGCTTCAGATAGTTGTAATATCATCATACAGTCACCTAACAGGTAATGTTTCTACAACTAAATGCAATTAAATATTGAATTTTTTAAAAATTCCAATAGATAGTCCACGTTCTATGTATTGACCAATAACAAAACGAATAAGATAGCTTATGTCATGCGATAGTTAATTGGTTAAAGTAAGAACTTAATTGTATAAAAACAAGTCCATTACAACAATTAATAATACTGGTAATGAAACTCTTGTATTTCTGACAGCTAGACGTTTAATAACAAGTGGAACATTACAGTTTCAAAATTTTTTTATTTTCTTATGCATTCTGTTGCAACTTGCATATTTATGCAACATGCTCTGCTTCGGTCGAATTATTAGTGTGTTGAGTGCACAGAAATAAAATTTGGTTAATCCAAACGAAATTTGGATGTGCAATGCACCATTAACCCACGTAAAATTATTTAATTAAAAAAATACATACTTTCCACAAGAATGTTCCATATATACGAGTAGTTTATATACAATTCATGTTCAAAAATGATTATATACAAACTTGAAAAGTTTTTATACAATTTGAATACTTGCACTATAAAATTTTTGTCTCTCTCTGAGGAGGGGTGCGTCAGTGTGTGTGCACGAGGAGTGACTTGATAAAAAATGTACATTTTATGGAAAGATTTTTTTATTAACTTTGTATCAACTCTAAGTACATAAAGGATTCCATACCTACTAAATAAAAATTTTATTTAAAATCTCGTTTTCAGTCAAATTTATCTCTGAATGAATGTAAGTATAGTGTAAAGTGAAAGTATATAAGGAATAAGTTTTTTCCCACTTTAGACGTTTTTAAGAGGGATGCCCTCATTGTAGTAGGAAAAATAGCATTCGCCACTCATGTGTATCCGACCAGGGCAGTCCCAACGGTCACCAGGGCGTAGCTTCGCAAGCGCCCTCGGGCCCAGGGATTGCCTGGGAGAGATGCACATTTGTGACGAAGTTTACTCTTTTGAAAAAACATAGGTAAATAAACTACTGTAGAAAAGAAAAGTTCATGTAGCCTAATACAAAACCTTGGTTAAATACGCTATACACATATCAGTGATAATCATGCTTAATTGGCCTTATTAGTCCTTATTTCTTGATTCAATATTCACTTGTCCTTCAATTCGATGACCATTTTCATCATACTTCGTAATATCTATTTACGCACCTAGAGAGCGAGGTTGAGAATGTATTTCACGAGAATAAACGCCCGAGGCGGAGCTGAGGGTGGTTAACGTGAAATCTGATGCATTTCTTAACCTCCGAACGTGGTGCGTATACTATTTTTCTGCATACCCTCGTTAAAAGAGCTGATTATCTATTTTGGAGCAGGGCAGATATGAAGCACTTTCGGCGGGGGTATGCAGAAAAATTGATTGATCGTCCATGGCTTTCCAGTTTTGCTGCTTAGCCCATGTTCTTGTGAATGCTGTTTAATAAAAATACATCTTTCAAATAATAGAATAGTGTGTTGTTTACAATCGAGTAATTATTTTACCTAAAATAGCATTAACTTTATCTGCATGTAGTTTAGGTCGAAAATCGCCTCTCTCTTTTGCCCAACATTTTCCTTTTAAAGAGCATCTAGAAAGAGCTTTTTCAACAAAAACTAATTTCATCAGAGCTCTTGCCATATTTGTATGTTTAGTTTAAGTCGCCACAACATTTTTTAGTGCGAAACTTCTCACGTATATTCCGCAGTTTTTCATATGCTCAATAATCTATAACGTAAATTTATTTTTATTTTTCTTACCCTGGGTGCAAAGGCTTTGCGCACTAGGGCTGCACTATGGATCCTTTAATCACTTTGCGCCCACGGGCGGAAGTAAAAGTTTTCATACGAGATTGGAAAGGCTTTTGTTTACGAACCGTGAAGTTTATGGCACGAGCCGCAGGCGAGGGCCGTAACGAGGTTCGTAATAATATCTTTACGATCGAGTAACAAATGCTTTTTTTCCTACCAATGGCGTACCAGGGTTCCAAAAAGGCCCGAGGTTGGAAAAGATATTTTACCTCTTTATCTTGATTCGAATGAGTGAAATTCAAAGTCCAAAGTCCTTCTTCATCAATTTCTAAATCATCCTTGCTTTCTTTGAATAACTGTACCGATTTGATCATCTTCTCACTACTTTCAGTTTGAACGTTAGGTTCAGTTATTTGTATCGGAGAAATATGGTATTAATCGGACTGCAGAAAAAAATTGTGTATGTATTTTAAATCTTACAGAGTCCTATACAATAAGACTATTTTTATAATGATATGTAACATACCTTATCTAGCTCATTGTCTGAATAATCTACAATACCTTAGCATTTTTTTAGCCAACATAAATTCGTTGACTTTTGGTGACTAAAATACGAAAAAAAATAATCAAGTAATTCATTACTAAACAAATATTATGTATCAAATTATATATTTACTGCGTCGAAAATTTCTTTATCTGAATCAATGCTGTGAATTCTTCATTTTCTGTGTTCTAAGATATTTAGTGAGTCATTCTGAAAAAAGAATAGTTTTTTTACGTAAAATATTAACTTCATCATGCTAAAAATTGTTCGACTGACTATATTTAATCCATCTTAATCCGAACTGTTGTTGTCATTACATTTTATTAGTAAGCATATTAAAAGAACATCTCTTAGATTAAGATACTTTGTTACTCTTTTCCGATTCTTGGTCATTTATTGGTGAAAGACAAACGAAATCCTCAATTTTATTTTTCTAAAAAATTAAACGTGTATTTACACTATGATGCGTTCAACATGATAAATAATGAATTAAATCAATATCTTACCACGTTTGCTGGCATATTTAATGACCTTTTTGAATTTCAGCGGCACTAATGATTCTATTTGTATGTCGTTGCTTAAATCTACATCGATGGGTAAAATAGCACTATTAATTTTTTCTATCACCTTAAAAGAGTTTAAAAGATTAAAAACTTGTTTAAAAACAGATATGAGTCGTATAAAATAGGAATAGGATATTTATTACCGATGAGATGGACTTTAGTTGTTCCAATAGAGAAGTTGTTAGTGCAAAGCATAAATCTACATCCAGGCGGAGACCTTCAATTTTATCCAAAACCCATTTTGTTACCTCATTTTTAGCATAATCGCTGTTTTCTAACTCTTCAAAAATTTGATTACTGACGCTATCCAGATCTTTGTCTTCTTTTTGGTGTCTGTGTATTCTATGCAAATAAAATTTTGATGTTACCAAACGTATTCATGAGTAAAAAATTTTTTAGTAACATATAATTTACGTTTCCATAATTGTCCATAGAACTCTGAATATCCGTCGCTTTTTCTGAATTATGTCTTTCATGACGTTTTTTATTCGTTTTTTTTTCCAAGCCTCTTATCTTACCTTTTTTAAGGTTCTTTATCATCATCATCAGCTTTGATTCGTTAACTGTAATTTTTATAAGATTAAAATTGGTGACTCACATTTATTATTGATTTTTCGAAAAAAAAAAATCCAATTATGAAACAATTTCGTTGTGGTGGTAGCATCTAGCATTAAAAAACTATCGGAATTATGGAAAAATTAAAAGGAATACTTACTGAGAATTAAAAAAAAATTAAAGATAGAGAGTTAATAAAGAGACCGAAAAAAAAAATCAATTACACGTTAGATTAATATGGGATGTCACTTTTAATGAACTCGAATATTCGATGACATACTTTACTGACGAATATTATGCACACATACGCGAATACACTAAATATATATAAATCAAGAGACAACGTCCGCCGGCCTTTATGCCTTGATGTCTTGTAAGCTCAGATATACACCATATAACATCCCTTATGTCTTATCACACCCACAAGCTCGCAAGTTGCGCATTATACCAAAAGAAGAAAAATTTAGATATAAACGCGTGAATGCTCAAAACGACGAGCAGAAAAAAACGCTCGTTATGATATATATATATGACACGAATCATCGTACAAACAGAGGAAATATTGATATAGTTAAAAAAATTATGATTGCCCTTTGTCTGACTAGCCCTTAGTTGAAAGAAGGATAAACGGAAAGTAGGTACTGAATAACCTGTACGTATACGAAAGAGCGTAAGCAAAGCAGTTACACGGAGAGAAGAATCATGGAACAAACGCATACCGGGTATGAAAATAACCATACATCCATGAACCTATGCGATTGGCTCATGACGTTGATGCTTTGAACGCTTGTGATAGGTGCGTTTATTCCATAACTAGTGACTTTGAGAGTAGCGCATACCAA
>JAPYYV010001830.1:0-27171 GCA_030522625.1 Copidosoma aretas
AACGGGCAGTATAAGCATCAAATATTTGATGCACAAGTTAGGCCGCACAAAGTAAACGTCAAGCTGGAGATGGGCAGGCATAACGTCATAATGCATCAATCGACTACATAAGCCTGCACTCAGCAATGTTAAGAGATGTTGCAGTGCGTTCTTGAAGTTTTAACTGCGCTATTTGCACTATTTCCCTTTTTATAGAAATTATGATAATTTTAGCCAATCAGTAGGCTCTTTAAGTAACTTAAATTATCAAATCCCAAGCCATTAAGTCCATAATAACCCAATACGCTCGATTAGCTTCATTAGTGTTTAAGCCAAGCGAGCAATCCCCAGTGACCTAACAGTCTTGCTTGGTTTAACTTTTTTAATTAGATAAATAATCTAGGTCCCGAGCAGTCCATTCCCAGTAACCCAATACTCTCGCCTGACTTAACTATTGTTCATTAATTAATTATATCATATGCCATTTAGTCCATCTTATTATTTAAAGTATAATAACTTATTCTAAGGGAGCAAAGTTATCCAATGAGTTCACTCGCTGACATAATGCTGAACAATATAACTTTTAATTTGCGGCACTAAATAGGGCAATAGTCCAGTCATACGAGACAACTCTACACAAGCACTCTACACTATATGAAGCCACTATATATAGTTATAGTGATATTAGGTGTAGAGTGCTTGTGTGGATTTGTCCCGCGTAGGACTGGACCCTTACCCCAAATAGGAAAAATATTTTTTTAATCGATAGGGGCTCACTTCAGCTTTGATTTAAGCCCAGTCAGGATCTTCTAACGTACTCTGCTACTTAGCAACGCGCTTTTACTACATTATCTAAATTCATCGATACATCTCCCCAAAAAAAGGCCTATTACTCGAAACGACAACATACGTGTCTTATAGATTTGCCCAAAAATGCCATAAAACAAGTTTTGTGGCGATACATCGCTTAAAACTCGAATAAAATGCATTTTGACTGTAGATGATCATGAAACGGTTACGCACACGTACACACAACATGCAGACCATTCCGCTTATAATCCATCAGTTGCAATAAGATACAATAGGAAAATGCAGTTTTCGTACCTGTTTACGTGTATCTAGTGGAGGCACAAAGTGATTCGGGAACTGACCGAAGTTTGTGTACAACACAAAAAAGAAAAATCAAACGCTCCGATATCTACGCAATTTTTTAGTAAAGAAGGCAATAAATCGATTCAAGACCATACGTCAAAGAAAGCTAACATTTTTCAACATATAATATCACTTTTATAGTATCCAAATTCATTTGTACACGAGCACACGGGCCCCGGACAGTGTCTGAGCAAGTTACGGGAGAATCACACATAAATGTGTATTATCTGTTTTATTTACCGATATTTCAGATGATATATAATTCGTTATGAACTGTAGTCGACGATTCACTTCCACGATGTACACTTTTGATTTAATATGTATGGTTACTCAGTTTGCTCCTTTTTTCCAGTCTAATTAAATCAGAAAATATACCAGATAAAACGTTGCTACAAACCCTTAAACACAAATTAAACAGTTGTGTTTCATTTTTAAAGTGCCTAAATAGATGGACAAGTTAATTCTTGTGCCAACAGCTTAACTTAATGACACGTAATTCAGCAACATTGTAAATACGATAAACAATTATATTAAATTATTGGAGTAAAATAAATACTGTATAAGTAAATACAAGCAAACGTCAATAATTTTTATTTTCATGAATAAGTATAAGAATTTGAGAGACAAATAGAAATCATGAGCAAGCATGTCAACAACACCGTTAAACCTATTACCGCTAAAGCTTTTTGCCCAGCTCGCTATGCACAAAAAGTGTACCATAACTTACTAAGAAATAAGCGTTTAAGATACTGCTTGCTAGTAAGATTATAAAATATTCAGTCTCAAAACTCACCAAATATACTAGCTTTAAGTAGGATAACCACTTTGAAACATCGGAAAAATATAATCTCACTAAAAATTAAAACTACTATTGGTATGATACAAAAATTCGGCAAAATATACGAAAAAAGACTGAGTAGTTATTTAAATAATAAAAAAAGATAAAACTACGAATTTATAACATGTTTATCGGTTTTGATAATATATTATCCAAAAATAAAAAAAGCATATTTACCAAAATTACACGTAATAACGGGTTTGGAGCAATCAGACACAATTTCTGTTTTGTAAAGGCAAGACATGTTAGTTGCATGAAGTTTGGAATTTGTTAGGTAATACAAGAAATTCCTGAAACAATTGAAAAAAAATTAAATTTCATCTTAAAAGCTGACCAATAATAGCAGTTTACATTATGTGGTAAAAACTACAAGAATATTAATATTATTGCATAAATTATAGTGAACTTTGTAATACAAAAATGATTTTCGTAACAAATAGCGAGCAATATCATGAAAGATGCAACGGACATAAAAAAAATAGCCCGACGCTATTGCCATTATCTGCATATAATTAATTCACATAAAAATTAATTTGATTGATACTGATAATGCAGACCGTTGACGTCGCCATCGTCGTCGTCATCGTCATAATCGCCTACTTACACACATGATTTAAGTTTATAAGGATAACTATATGTAGGTATGTAAAGGTAATGGTATGTAATAGGTTGAAACAAATATATTTTCTTACTTAGGGCAGAAAGTGCGGCAGAGCCTTTCTGCCCTTGGGACGCATTTTCGGCCCTCCTAATCACTTTCGACCGAAGTGATCACAGCTATATTGGTGATGATAAATTACAGACTGTCCATTGCACGATGTAAGAACATACAAGGTGTGCTTAATAGCTCATATTTTTGCTATCTACATCAACCAATGAGATCTTAGGCCAAGTGAGCCCTACGTTTGTACACATGCAGAACACATATGTTTCACTACGTATTTCTGTTTATACGCCTTGGGATATCCAAGATGACTTCTGCTTAGCCGAAGAGTCTGATTGGTTACGATTGTATTAAGTACATCTTGTATCTTTACATCATGGTCTGTAGACAATAACACCACTGTTAGTGCAGTTGCGACACTGCATTTAGGAAAGCGGCCGACAGCCACTATATTGCTGGTTGCGCCAGAACTGTAGACGGTACCAGTGTTGCAGAAAAATAAGTAGAATTTAAGGCAGAAGTGTATAATCTGTACTAGTAGAATTCTACTAATTTTTGCAACGCTGCATGGTACATTAGCCCTAACCATGAGTATAAACCGCTAACTAGACAAGGGTCAGTTTACATCGTCTTAGTTGTGCGAGATTCAAGACGCTTCTCCACTGAAAGACAGTAGCTTAAACACAATTAAAATTGATACGGTCATGACCCCTTTGGGATAACAATGATGCATTTAAACAATGATGATTTTGTAACATCCACCTGGTGTAAAATGCTAATTTCTTACAAACTTAGTTATGATTCAACCTTGCAAAGGTTGATTACACGTTTTCTAGTTGGAGATAATCAACTGAATTTGCAATAATGTCTAGGTACAGAAATATTTTACAAATCTATTGAAACTTCGTGCACATAGTTTCGTTTAGTAATCAATCCATATTAAGTTCTACTGAGCCAAACACACATATGTTATAAAACATAACAATGAACATGAATACACACTTTGCAATATATCATAACATTGTATTTGTAATGAATAAATTATTACGTCATTCCGTATAGAAAAATTATAGCATATTTTGGGGACAAAAAAAAAATTTGTATGACAGATCTTTTCAGATCAATGTGAGTTCCGTTTGAATCGATGCGAAAATCAGGTACATATGTGAGATGTCTTCAACTCAAAAAAATACCCAATTAAGAGGTTCGTCATAGAATGTGTCATGGGAATCCCATGATGAAATTATAGGTTTTTTTAGGTAGGTTAAGTTATATTGTAAAAGTGACAGTACTGCATGAAAGCGTCAAGATTTCTACGATATAAAAAAAAAAATCCAGTAAAATTTGAACCGCTTTTAGATTATTAAACGTAAAAATCATTTTTTTCTCAGTGTGCATCGTCCTCGCTATAAAGCATCGGCCTTGTGAATTTATAAAGCCTGGACACTGTCATGTACTCCGCGTCTCATACAAGACAAAATATGTAACCACTTGATGTCCGCAATTTCTCGCGCCTGAGCCGGGATACGACGGTGCTCATCTGGTGCTCCCCGTGGCTTGACTGCTTCAGCGGTAAATGTGATTAAGCATCGAGATAATGCACGCGCGAATTAACCAATGGGTGCTAAGGACGTTGTAAAATTCCTATTCCAATGTATACTTGATACTATGGTCATTTTCTAATGTATTCTTTTCAACTTAATATCAATACAGTATTATCAGGACTCTAAATTAATTAAAATAAAAGTAAAATATTACAATGAACAAAATGATAATGTATCTATTGTAGTTTCTAACGAAAAAAATAAAACTTATGAATAACAAATATCATATGAGCTTTCAACAATTCAAGTACCCTTACTTTACCTCTGCGTGGTGCATTCTGGGTGACGCTCAATGACTTGCACTAATTTCATAAATGTTTGAAACTTACGCAAAATTTATTTTTGAAGTTTTAAATTTTCAGGAGATCTAAATACGTAAATTTTTAGTTTATGTAGACTGTTTTTCTATTATTAAAGAGATATGCGCATTTTGTAAAAGGTCTTAAATGAGAGTGTATCATCGTATGCGAGATCCTTACATATAGTTCATATTTATAAAAGCTTTTATAAATGACGGGGTTCTCTACAAGCTGTAATCGATTATACCTGAGATATTCTTTGTCGTAATGGGTCTGTGTCAAGGCTGTAAGGGCGTGTAAGGAAGACGTAAGGGGGCGTAAAGGGGCCTTGGCCGTAGAGTGGCTGTAAAATGATTTTTAAAAACAGGAGGAACAGTTAAATTTTCTCTTATTTTGTAGGGGAGCTGTAGGGCCACCGTGCAAGGAAAAAATTGAAAAGTATTAGAGCGCGTTATGGGGTAAAGCGGTGAGGGAGATGTGGGCACCATAGTCCGATTCGAACAAATTCCGATTCTCAAAGTTGTCTACTTGTATTTATTTTTTTATTATTGTGTACTTCCTACCCGTACACCAGTTACAACTGATTTTTACGGACACCCTCTACCACCTCTGTGTGGAGGGTGTTGATCCTAAACCCCAACTACTAATCCCCTCTATTCCCCACCTTTCCCAGCCAGTCCAGCATTTACCCAGAGCGCACCAAGGCTTTTAAACCCCCTGGGTCGCCCTGTGGTGCTGGAAAACCTCTTCCATGAGGGAAAAACCTACACCAGGACCAGCCGCGGGACTTGGGAACAAATCCCAGTAGGAAACAGTTTTTTGAAAAAAATCCTGCACCGACCGGGATTCGAACCCTCGCTCCACTTGAGCAGCCGTACCTCAGACTTGCGCCTTAGCCAACTGTGCTACGACTGCTCCTAAAATGTCTACTTGTATTATCCAACTATTGTTTTGATTTTCTCATGATTATTAAACTGATAGAATAAATGACAAATATCTATCATAAATGTAAAAGACGACATGAAATATGATGTATACATATTACAAAATAATCAAGCGGTAAAATGAGTTCATAAGAGTCTCGATCATTTAATTCAAATGTATGGATTTCATTATTCGCTTTTTATTTGTACGTATCCAACAGTGGAAAAATTAAGGCAGCAGAGGCGTGAAATGCAAGTTATAATCTCAGGTTATAATTTTTACCTTTTTCGTACGTATGGATTCACTTATTCAAGAAGTTATTATTTTTTTTTTTTAATGTTACTTTTACTACATGCCGTAAGAAATAGTAGATGCACTAATTTAAAACATTGTTTTTACTTTTCTTTTATTAAGATTTTACTTTTTTATACGTACGTGTTACTTATTTTAAAGTAATAATCGCTCTTACTTTCAAAAAAGCAAAATTTCATCTTTTAAATTTGAAGAGTACGTGTGTACACATGTGTGTATACGAGCATAAATTCTTGTTTTGTCTGTTCAGACATAAGAATTATAAAATTTAAATATGGGAGTTGACACGCAGAGCGTGGAGGGGGCAAAACACCACTACTATACAGGGTGAATTATATTTCTGGTACATTTCCTGAAAATAGCGTATAGAGCTAATTATCTTGAATCGATCTCTGTTGGAATTACTTTTGTAAGGCTTAAGGCTTTTAAATGGAAGTCGATTAAGAATACGTTTTAAACTACCCCTAAACAGGGTTTACGGGCAATAGGATCGCTGCTCAAATTGCGGAGTTGCCACATCGCCAACGGCAGCTTCGGTAAGTAGCAAGGCACTGCTACTGCGCAGGGGGACTTAAAGGGGACTTTAGAGGAAGTTGTGAGAGATTTGTGGTAGATCGTGACTCGCAATCCTGTTCTTTTTCGGACTCAAGTTTGAAGAAAAGGTTCCCTGAGAGCAGCAAATATAATGTAACTAATCATGTCCGGATCGTATGGTAACTTATGAGATGCTATACTTCTGACAACTATTCTTGCATTTATCTCATCAATTAATAGTGAAATTATGTGTTAAAAGACCGACCAATAATCTAAAGCAATCCTGAAAAACGCTACAAAATACCTCATATTGTACATATATTTAAATTTCAAGGGCATTACAACTGACAATTTATGTTTATTTTTTAATATCAAAAGATGGCGGTAGCAATAAGGTGGTCAGAAAAGGACATACTATAAGACCAGGTTATCCAAAATATGCACAATTTCAAATATTTCTGTAAAACCTAGATTTTATCCATTACTACCTATATGGAATGATAATAAAATTTGTGGTCGCAATACACAAACCACTTTAAGGTGTATTCTTTTTTTTTAAATCCAAAATGGCTGTCGATACGAAATGGAGGAATTTTGATATTCTTACAATTCCTTTTACATAGGTATTAAATGAAAGGGTTTAAGAAGTGGAATGCAGTAGAGTGTGTTACAATTTAAATTCCAAACTGACAGTTGATACAAAATGACGGATCATTGATTTTACTACAACCCCATCAACATGAATATCAAATAATGGGATATGATATGTATAATGCAGAAAAATGTAAGAAACCATTTTAAATCTAAAATGGAGGAATACTGATTTTACACTTACCCCATACACACGATATGAATATTAAATTAAAGCGTAAGAAAAGTATAATAAACTCCGCTGGGTTATAAGAATCTAGATCAAAAATAGTAACTGACACAATGACTGATAATTAAATTCACTGCAACCTCTTTGACATGGCTTAAAAACGATGCAAATAAAAATATTATATATGTACAATCTTTAACAATACTCAATAAAAAAAAAAAATTTTGTATATCCAGAAGTCTGGAAATGTAACAATATGATAGAGCTAAGGGTTTTTTGTTAGTTAATAACAAATGAATTGAAATAAGATTCAAAAATAGATTTGGAATTTTTTTGGAATCCCTAAATCAGATAAGAGATGCCACCCAAGCGTCATTGCATTGTGCGGAATTGGCGAGCGTAACGCCGCGTGTGCCACACTTATGGCAAAATTTGCGTGCCAGGATAAGTACGGGACATCGTGTGTAGCGGTGGCTCTCATCTCTACAATTTCAACACCCTTGACGCGGGGTAGAAAGGGCTTCTGAGTATCGGGCGGGTTCCCCCGCCAAGATCTCGTCGTCCGTCACGAATGATGGCGGTCCCGGTGTGCCCACAGGCCATGACACCCGTATGCCCATACGTTGGGGAATCCCTGACGTTGGAAGAGGGTCTAGCAGGGCTGGAGGAACCAACCGACGAGGTGGACAGAGTGGTGCGGATGCCGTTAACGGAACCCACCCCCGTTGGGCCATTCATTGACACCTGAGGAGCGCCCATTGATGACGTTCATGGGTGTTGCCATTCGGTTAGATCAGGCCATATGGGTCACAGTTCCATAGCCCATCGGCGGTGGTGGGGACATCAATGTGGATGTCGTCATAACTTCCCTGGTGGGGCGGTTCTGGTGGCCCGAACGAAGCCGCCAAAATCGGAACAGTCCCGGTCACTACGACGGGTGTTAATGGAGGTGAATTATATCCTGGTGGTGGGGCGATACTGGCTTCCTCTGTCGGTAAAGGTGGTCCGCTTGTTACCTCAACGAGAAGTTATTCCTCGGGTGTAGGACCTCGTGGTAGACCATCGTACTGGGTCGACACCCGGATGCACAGCTTCCTCTCCCTCGTTATCCGCGGTTGGACGGACACCCGCTCCATCCGAGTGACTGCGTCTTGGACTCGCAGCTCGCAGCCGCATCTCCTTCGGTTCGACGTAGAGCTCGTCGAGTCGCGGGTTGCGCTGTTTCTTTGGCGCAGCTGCTCATGCCCCGCGGCCCACCGGGTGACGAGAGGTTTGGTGTCGTCTCATGGTTACGGTCTGTAGGGAAATAGCTCCCTGTAGATACGACGTTGGGACTTGAACGTGGGTGTGTATACTCTTTAAGGTCTTGAATGTGGGTTTTCATTAATTTCCCAGTTCCGCTATCCATTAATTTCACCACTACATCTGAGAATACCCGAGTTACAGTGTAGGGGCCTACGAATTTGAGTGCATGTTTTGCCGCGAATTCGTGAGTTGCGGAAGACAACATGGTTTCTTCGCATTACACTATCCCCTAACGCAAAATACTCTACTCTCCCCCACGATTGTAGTATTTTGCCTGTCTTTCTTGTGATAACTCGAGGTGTTTCCCAACCAAATCCCTGATCATTTCTAAGTGGCCGATGCTATCGGCCCATAATGTCGTATTGGTCAAATCTAACTGTGCGGCCGGTATGTTCCGATTCGGAAGTGCTACTGGTGGGGGATTACGACCGAAATTCAGGAACGCTGGGGTTAACTTTGTGGATGCCTGCTCCATCGTATTTATTGCGAATGAAAATTCATGTAGATGCGCATCCCACAGCCGGTGATCCTTGTCTAGGAACGAGTTGATCTTCGGGTTCAAAGTGCGAATCACACGCTCGGCAGGGTTTGCCTGAGCATGGTATGGTGGGATGGTAAAGTGTTCAATCCCATATATTTTGCACATTTCTTTCAACTTCCGGTTAACGAGTTCAGTACCGTTATCTGTTAGAATATATTTCGGTTTTCCCCACCAGTTCAATACCAGTTCTTCTACTGCTTTCCGTATGTTCTTTCCATCCACCTTCCAAAGCGCTTTCAACTCGACAAACTTGGTGAATTAATCTTGAATTATCAGTATGTACCTGTGTTCAGTTTTTGACGGAGGTTTTGGTCCCGTAATATCCATTGAAATGCCTATCCATGGTTGCCCAACAATCTTTTTTCCCATGGGACCTGCCGGCGCTTTCTGCAGCACTTTTTGATGCTGACACATCTGACACTCCCGTACATACTGGACTACATCTTGGAAATAACCAGGCCAATAATAATAATAATAATAATAATAATAATAATAATAAGCGGGACGGGCGAAAGTTTTGTCCACACCTAAATGACCTGCTTGAGGTTCGTCGTGAGCACTGTGTAGTGCTTGAACATGGTGTTCCTTCGGTAAGACGATCTTCCATTCATCAAGGTCATCTATCGTTGAATTAACGATAGGGTTGGGTTTGTGGAAGAAAAGGATTCTAATATTTCCAATTTGCAAACTTATGTGATAAGTACCACTCGTCACGAACTTTCTCTATCTTGCGTGTAATCACTGCAACTGAGTTTTCTTGTGCACGGGATAAAGCATCTAAGACTTCGTGTAATTTTCCCTTCCGATGAATAAATTCTAAATCGTAAGCCTGCAATGCAGTGTTCCACCGAGCCAATCTTCCTACTGGGTCTTTTAACCGATTTAGCCACAGCAAACTACTATGGTCGGTAATTACTGTAACCTATTCTCCTTGCAAATAACCTCGCAATCTATCCACAGCCCACAGCACAGCCGAACACTCCTTTTCTGTCACTGTAGAATTGCGCTCTTGCTTGCTTAGTATGCGGCTGACGTAACATATCGGATGTTCTCTACCCTCAAGGTTCTGTGTCAGCACAGCTGCCACAGCATAATCGCTGGAATCTGTTTGCAGGATGAATGGTTTCGAAAAATCAGGTCTCGATAAGACAGGCACCTCAGTCAGGGCTTTCTTAAGACTTTCAAAAGCTGACTGTTGTTCGTCAGTCTATTGCCACTTTACATCTTTGGACATTAACTTCGTTAGAGGCGTTTACTTTTCGGCGAAGTCAGGAAAGAATCTGGAATACCATCAAATCATTTCTATAAATCTTTTAAGTTGCTTGAGGTTAATGGGCGCTGGATACTCCAAAATTGGTTTGACTTTGTCCAGATCTGTCCGAAGACCTTCCCTGTCAACCACGTATCCCAGGTATTTAACCTCTCTACAACCGAACTCAGATTTCTCGCGATTTATGATTGGATTCGCCTCTCTTAACGCTTTCAAGACAACCCTCAACCACTTGAGGTGGTCTTCAAAGGTCTCCGTGACAATGATAATGTCATCGATGTATGTTTAAACGTATGGTTCCCACTCTGGTTTAATGAGGCGGTCCATGATGATCTGAAATGTTGTTGGCGCGTTTGTCAATCCGTAGGGCATGCGTACATATTGATACAACCCCTACCGGGCACGGCAAAAGCTGTTAATTCTTTACTACTCTCATCCATGAGGATTTGATGATATGCCTCGCTAAGATCAATTTTCGATATGTACCTTGCCCGACGCAACTTATCTAAAATATCATCCATGAGTCGCATGGAATGAGCGATTTGCGAAAAATGTTGTTCAATTTACGATAATCTATACAGAAACGAAATTTCCTATTTGCCTTCGGCTGGAGGAGCGGACAGCTACACCACGCACTTTTAGATTCTTCGATGATTTTTTCTTTCAACAAACGATCTATCTCATCATACGCAATCTGGAGGACTTTGGGTGCATACCGTCACGACCATTGTTTAATTGGGGGGTAGCCTTGGACATCGATACTGTGTTTGGCCGCAGTAGTGCTATTGAGCTTTTTCGGGCGGGGAAGAATCAAGTCGTCGAGAATTTTCGTCAACTCCTGCTCCTTGGAAGGGGTCATCGTTACCAATCCTCCCGTGGCAGCGACCGCTGCTGAGCAGATCTGATCGCTCTCCTCGTCCTTAAATCCTTGCCAAGGACTCGTGGGAGTACTCCATCGATCCTTAACGTAGTCTCTGATAACTTAGGTTTTCAGAAAATCTATTCCAAAAATGGCTTCATACTCCAATTAATTCACTAATCCCAACGTCAACATATCCGTGGTTTTCCCGATCGTTAACAGAACGCTTACGATGCCATGAACTGCTAGCATTTTTGTCAGCAACAGAAATCGTAGCGTGACAGGGTTGAAAATTCTTAAATCGCTTTGTTATTTCCTTTTCCAAATAACAGTGTACTGCACCACTATCTACAAGAGCTTGCACTCTAATACCTGCAACATCAAGCGGTGAGTAGTGACGTGGGTCCACTGCTAATGCCAAGACCTCTATCACATTTTCAGTTCTAATTTATCCCCACTCAAGTCTTCGACCCGTGGTGGACACTACATCAGTTGACGGTAGGAAGCTTGGCTCCAGCCGCCCACGCCGTCCATTGCTTCGGAAGTGGGTGTTTTTCCAACGTTCCCATTTTCTCAGCCCTTTCTCCGCGCACTGTTAACGGTGGAACTGAATCTCCTCATAGCTTCGCCTGTCCAGTGTACCATAGCGGTGGTGGTACTTGACCAATAACTTGGACGAAACGTCAGGGTTACTCGCAAAAATTCTCTCAGCCAACATACCCGCCAACTACTACACCTCTGCACATCGCCTAGTTTCCCTACTAGCCATTTTAAAACTGTCAGTACTGCAAGTCCTAACGCTGAACAAATTCTAAAAAATCCCTGCCGGTCCTTATTATTAGTCGCTTCCGGTTTGTTTTCTGTCACCTCTGAGTTATTTGTAGTCGCATCTGGCTTCGGTAAGGCGACAGCGACTCCTACTACCCCCCTCCTTTGCCGTTTCCCGGCCTCTCCGCATTACGATCTGTTCGAAACTTTGCATATAAGTAGCTTGTAACAACAGAAGATTATCCCTAAAATCTTGTAGCTTATATCACATTACCCTAGTGTTACGGATAAGCACAAAATTTGCATTTCTCGTATTAAGCTCAAAATTTTTAATTTTGGAGGCAAATGGACGCGCATAACATTTTGGAGAAATAGTAAATTCGTAAAAAAATTTCCGTATAATATAATAAAAATATTTTCATTTTATTCAGGTAAATTTTTTAGCAAGATAGCAATAAAAATTTCGTAGGAAATTACAAAAAATTTATTAGCTGCCAAATTTTGGGTACTCGCTCATTTTGCAGAAAATTATGCATTTATAGTTCAGAATGCTACTTCAGGATTCGACTAGAATAACAATCAATCAACAATTTATAATGTAGTAAATAGAAGGTTCAAGCTTGACGAAAAAATAACAAACTAATAAATACATAAACAAAAAGTTATGCTTTTCGAAATTCTTATGTTGATAATTAAAACTACTAAAAAATGTCAAAAAACCCTACCTTAACAATTTAGAAATATTTTTATCGTACTTTACATATGAAATTATACAAATTAATTCTATTTTCAAAATTTTATCATGCGCGTCCATTTTCCTACACAATTTAAGACTTTGAGCTCAAAGAAATAAATTCGAATTCTGTAATCGTTCGTGACTTTAGTGTAATGTGACTTAAGCTTTAAAAATTCACGGATTAACTTCTTTTGTTATAAGCTACTTACATTCAAAGAATCAGACTATTCCATTAATTTCTCGATTCAGTTGACGTGGTTAGTTCCAATGTATATTGGTAAAGCCGCGCTCACCTGCAAGCTCCTGGCGCAACCACCCCCCCCCCCTCCGCTTTCTTTTTCCCTGGCTACACTAATAGACAAATTATGATTGTTACCATAGACTGTCGTTAAAGGAACCCTCAAATTAAAAAAAAATGATTTCTGATTCCATAAATAAGAATAAAATTTATTTTTCTTCAAATAAAATTATACTCCCGTACTACAGCTTGTTTGAATTTTCTGTAATTCATGTACAGAACGCGGCTTCTATACTTGATTTTTCGAACAGAATTATTTTTTAAGCGTGCGTGTGTGCAAATATATTGCACCGACACATGCATAGTTGCATACACATTGATTTTATACCAAGCAAGTTCAACCTTTAGTGAAAATTCATACTTGGCGCCTCTATTAAGGAGCGCAAAGTGTAAAAAAGGATAAATTTGGGAGATGGAAAAGAAAGGAAGGGATTAGTTTAGTCCTCAATCGCTAGCTGGGACTCGTCAGTGTAGCGCACTAGCGATCTAGCTACATACAAACACATCTATACGTAGGAATGTTTTCCTTTAAAAAGTAAGATACGATATACAGCCACCTACAGGTAGCATGATGTACCTCAAAACTCAGCGTACACAAAAGGTACCCCGAATTTTGAGGTACCGTACACCTAACCAATATGTACAGTTCGTATCAGTCATCACAATACTCACGTGCTGCACCTCAAAATCTAGGGTACCAGTTTGGTGTACGCTGAGTTTTGAGTTCCGTCATGCTACCCGTAGGTGGCCGTATATCGTACCTCACTTTTCAAAGGAAAACATTTCTCCGTGTAACACCTGCACTAATACGCGTACTAAACTGTAAGTGCTAGATTTATGTAGCGCGAGAAAATTGGCAATACACTGACGACTCTCAGCTAGCGATCGAGGACGAAACGAATCCTTTTCTTCATTTTCTATCTTCCAAATTTTTCCTTTTCTACACCAGACGCTCTTTTATGAAAGCGCCAAGTATGAATTTCAACAGAAGGTTAACTTGCTTGGTATAAAGTCAATGCGTGTGCTTGAGTGGGTGCAATATATATTTACACACATACGCACGCTTAAAAGATAATTCTGTTTGAAAAATCGAGTAAAGAAGCCGCGCTCTATATACTAAATATTGAATAATCTAACAAGTTGTGGAACGAGAATTTAATTTCATTTGAATGATTTATGGCACACTGTTGAAAAAAATGCTGATTTTCACGCGCTACATTAATTTAGCCCTCGCGGTTGAATACACATATCAGTGCAAGCATTAGTTGTGTTCGTATAAAACTTAATCGCTAGCGCGCTACACTGATGAGTCCCAGCTAGGATTGAGGAATCAAGCGAATCCATTCCTTTTCTTTAGTATGTTTGTGTGTTTCTAACGATTTACGCTCTTTAATGGAGGTGCTGAGTATGAATTTCAACGGAAGGTTGAACGTGCTTGGTATAAAGTCAATAGGCATGCATGTGTGGGTGCAATATATTTGCACAGACACGTTAAAAAAATAATTCTGTTCGAAAAATCGTGTTGGACGCCGCGTACTATATAATAATTTATTTTTTAATCAATAGACTTTATAGACTTAAAATCCTATAATCATTCAAATGGATTTAAAAATTACGTATACAATTTTTCAAATTTTTTCTTGTATTTATGGAGGTCAGTATTGATTTGTAAAGAGAAAAAATAATCCATTTTTCTTTCGATATATATATTTATATGTATATTTATATACATACATATACCAGTAGGGCTTTTCTCTCCTGTGCGCTCTGTGCGCTAACCTCTGATGCCTTGATAAAGACTTTTGGCAAATTAGGTGATATCAGGGAAAAGTGTTCTGATGGTTATTTATATTTCATTTTGATTCAAACAATATTTAGTAGAAATCGCACTATAATTCAATAATTTTAGAATATAAATTTGTAAAATTTTAAACGTTTAAAGATACTGCAATTTCTAATCACAATAAATCGTGTTTTTTAGAGTAGCACTTCCCCACTGTACTAAGTTTTCAAAATAAGTAGAGTTCTCTGTTGAAATACTACAGTATTAAGATATCAAAGAAAGAAATGGGTGTCCTATCTTCAGTTGGAATCAAATTGTTCTATAAAATTTTGCAACATTATATGAGTGTATTTTCTTGATTAAAATCATAACTTTAAATAAAAGAGTCTCTTCTTTGCTTTTATTTCGATGTCCCTTCCTTTAGTCATTTTTTACTCTTCGAGTGATTTTTCATGAAGTTAACAACGAAAATTTAAAAAAAAATTTATAGTGTGATGAGTTAAGCGCAATCGTTACTATAAAAATGAGTTTTTGGAGCCAACATTTGCAAATAACTTGTTATAGGACATATAATTACTAATTATGAATAATAAATTACACACTGGGCAAATTTTACAAATCAGTAAAATATAATCAAAATATATTGCAGTAGATCCATTTATGGAACTTACCTCTGTCCTGACACATGACGTCAGGAGCCCAATATAGCCGCGTAAGTTTACAAAATAGCTATGACTTACGTGCGAGAAAACTGATAATATGATAGTATTCATAAGTATAGGCAGTATTGTTGATAAAATCTACAAGGGTATGAGTCTAATACAGTACGTTTAAAGTTTACATGGTTTAAAAGTCCAGCATACCATCTACTGTAGAAAGAATGATTGAAATATAGGCCAGGACGCTGAGGCTACGAAGCATTATACCAAATAAAATGTTGAATTGCCTGGATTGGGATTGGATATAAATTAATAAACAAAATTTTTTCTCTACAACTTTTTATTGAAAGATTTTTTCCTTAGCTACTAACTAATTTCAAAGATACCTACGAAAAACTTGTGTTTCTCAAACTGAATTCTTTGTCAAGCTTTTCTATTCAAGTTACAGACATTGTATTTTATATTGAATAAACTGAGTTTTCTTGTGCCTCTGGCTTCTTTCTTACGTAAATTTTGTGTTTTTAATATGATACTTTGAGTGTTGACCCAACTAGACCTGTTTTTGTTACTTTTAGATTCTGATCCCCACTGCAAAATAATACGTTCGTTTTTTTTATATTGATTAATTGACAATGTGTAATGTTTAATTTCATTATCTATTTATAAACATCGATTTTTTTGGATAAAATTAATCAGCAATTCATAACTGTTTTTTAAAATCTTGAATTCGAAAACGTAAAATATCCCGTTATTTTCAATGAAAAATATTGAATAAGTAAATAATATATTAGCATAAGTGAAAAATAAATTTTCATCGACTATGCAGGTTTGCACTTGGAAGCAAAAAAAAATCTTTAATACAAACTCCTGTACGTATTCAAGGTAGTACTGTCTGTACCTTGATTATGGTTCAGATATTGATAAAACTTCATAATTTAATATATTTTGACGTAAATATTTAATCAAATAAAATAAAAATGGTAAAAATAAATTACAAAATTTTAATAGACTGATGGATTAGAGAAAAAAAAAAAATTCGAGTCAAGCGGGATTTGAACCTTGGATCGCAAAAAAGCTGCAGATAGACATTAGTACTAACCAACTGGACTAGCAACGCAGCAAGTACCTAATGCATCAAAGTTGCATATGATCATTGAAAACCCCCAGCGCTTAGGCTGTAGCTAGTTCATTACTAACTAGATAAAAAGAGATGATTAATTGTTCCCACAGGTTGATGCGTACAATATCGTACAACAGCGTATCAGTTATAAATGATATAAGTTAAAGAGTGCTATACATATAGTAAAATAAATAGAGCGCAATTATCGCCTGCACATTAGGTCGGTGTCGCTCCTCTCAGCTGTACCTTGTATAACCATATATTTTTTTTTTTACTTTGTTCTGTTATACGACCTTTCTTTTACGGCACTCGACAGTGGGGAGAGGGATGAAAGAAGGATGAGAGGGGGTAGGGGAATTCGGTGCATTGCCAGAGTTCTGACGGGGTGTCTACGTATGAACACCAGGACTAACTCCTGCACACATCCCGCTAACATTGTTCGCAGCGTAGGAGAGACAGTTAATCGAACCCCCAAAAATTAAACAGCGGAAGCAGTCCTCTAGGAAAATGGCGAGACTACCTATGCCCGTACACATATGTACATACATATAAACGGACGCATTTCCCTTCCTTTCTCCTCTCCCTTGTAGACCTATACTATATAGCCCATGCTTACGCCTCTCTCTCCCACTAACAGGCACACACTTCGGCTTTACCCCTATCGTGACGTAGCCTCTCGTCGAGTAATATGTGTGCCTGGTTCGACGGCTGTCCATGGCGTGTCGCTCGAATCAGTGGCTTGAAAAGTCGGCGCGCCTGTTAGTATTACAGTTAGCAATCTCTCTACTAATCTCTGATTATGATGAAGACAATAATAGTAATAGTGATGATGATAATGAACAAGATAATACATCCAATAATATGTTGTAGTATTAGATGATTATGTTGCTGTAAAGAATTTTTATTGCTATTAATAATTGTAATTTGATGAGTATTTCTCAATCGACAATCTCCTAAACTGTGAGTGATAGTTTTTTAAATTTGTATGAGTTTTTTCTATTTTCAGGATAGGCGTAGATCTATGTCAAAGAAATGACAAATCAATTTGATTTTTTGTTAAACAATACATTCTGCATGTATGCAATTTAATTATTCTTTCTAAATTTATCATGTCCGTAAATACTTGTTTTGTTTATAAATTAGTCGAGTACTTATTTGGAATATTTTCTGATAATTGCAAGAGAAAATTCCCCAAACATAGCTTTTTTTTTATTTTAAATCAAGTATTTATAATTTATTATCGAGCTGCATCATCATATATCAAAATTATATGATTACGTACACTGTAAATTTTAATTTTACCAATCCGACCAATCTTCGATGACGAAAATTGATTGTACAGAAAATTGTAAATATGTATAGGTAATAAATCAAGGTACAGACGAAAACGAAGTATATCAAAGTATAAAAATATATTATCAAAGTATAATAATAAAGTGAAACACTAAAAAAAATCGAAACAACGAGGGCTCAATATTTTTTGAGGATAATATTGTGTTCCCCATGTCATTTTTTGAATTTGGTCAGTGTCGCTCAGTCAGCAATCTCAAAAACTCTTCTTATGATGAATAAGAAAATTCTGTAGGTTTCAGATATTAACAGTCACCATCTTGTAAAGTATGACGAAAGATTTGTTATAAACAGTCTCAACAATTTTCTCCTATATATAGTTAAAAAAAAAAAATTCGTTTGGTCGCCATTTTATGTCCGCCATTTTGTGTCTGCCATTTTGTATATTCAAAGTGCAACGGTGAATTCATAATTAGCGAGCTCGAAAAATATAATAAAAAATTTAGGTGAATATTATGTTATTAATGCGAGTTAGACGTAAAATTCTCTGATAGGGATAGTTTTCTGTCATTTAAGCTCCTTCGTACTATAAAATAACCCTTTACAATCAGACTCGGTGATAAGTAATGACGGGTACAAGTTAGCTAAATTATGGGATAACAAAGGTTGGTATGTTCTCAATGGTAGCTGGAATGGCGATGAACAAGGAAAATATACGTATGTAGGGGCAAGAGGTAGATCTGTGATTGACTATGTGTTGGCAAACGAATCGAGTACGAAAATAATAAACGATTTTAGGGTAGGCACTAGAGTTGATTCAGACCATATGGCGCTTCAGGTATAATTAGACTACTGTTTTAGGGTTGAGGAACCAGCTAGGAGAATAACTAGGAAAAAAAGAGTGTATGCATGGAGTGAGGAGAGTATTATAAATTATAAAAGTAATTTCGAGAAAATAGACGAATGGACAGCGAATAGGGAAAGTGCTGATGGGCTCTGGGAAAAGTTAAAAAAAGAGGTATTGGAAGCGATGATGAAAAAAGAAATTAAAGTAAAAAAACCAAAGTTGGGCTATAGAGCTTGGCGGGATAATTCTTGTTCGAGCAAGAAGAGGGCAGTAAAACTAGCTTTAAGAGAATGGAAAGCAGGCAAAATCTCTAAGAGCAAATATACAATGGAGAGAAAAGAGTGGAGAAGCTTCTGTGCAGATAAAGAAAGGATTTTCAAGAATTTTGAAAAAGAGAATTTAAAAAATATTAAAAATGAAAGTAAGGTATGGAGTTTTTTGAATATATTTAGAAAAAAACTAGAAGTACTAAAAACAATACAAGTTTGGATACCTGGAAAGAACATTTTAGGCTGTTATTAGGTGGTAAAGTAACGAAAAATGTTGGAAATAGGGGAGTTATAGTAGCGGGAGGGGCAGGCATCGAGTCGCTTGGCAAAGAAGAGATTACACTAGCAGTAAATAAATTAAAAAAGAAGAAGGCTGCAGGATTCGACAGGATACCAAGCGAAGCATGGGTTCATCCAGATGGGGAAACTTTTAAAAAGTTGTCAGAAGTCATACTGAAAATCTGGAAAGGCGAAGAATTACCGAAAGATTGAAAGACCGCAGTTATAGTACCACTCTTCAAAAAAGGTGATAGGAATAGCACCGAGAATTACCGAGGTATGTCTTTGTTACCGACAGCTTACAAAATTTTTACTGAAGTACTTAGAGGGAGGTTGGAACTGGAAATGAATGAAAAAAAGATGCTACCGGAGGGGCAGGCAGGGTTCAGGAAAAGAAGAGCCATAACTGACAATATATATATTTTAAATCATATAATTTAGAGAGCTGAAGTGAATAAGGAAAAAGTTTACGCTTTATTTGTTGATTTTGCGGTGGCATTTGATACGGTAGACAGAGACATACTTTGGGGCGGTTTAGAGGGATTAGGGATAAGTAAATATTTAATTGCAAAATTAAAAGAATATACAAGGAAACAAAAGTTAGGATCAGGAATAGTGAGGGTATGGCCGGCGAGTTTTGGGTAACTAAAGGTTCAAGGCAAGGATGTTTGCTGAGTCCGGCTCTTTTTTGCTTATATATTGCTGGCCTTGAGGAGGCACTCAGAGTAAGAAACGTGGGTGGAGTCGTCGTGGGAAAGGTTAGGTTTTGGTCATTGGCCTATGCAGACGATCTTGTATTAGTAGCCTTGAACAGGGAGGCAAGGGTGGATATGATGGGGTCGCTAGAAGCTTTTGTAAGGAAAAGAAAGTTCATAATAACCTGTTATAAAACTAAGATGCTAGTGTTTAATAATAAGGGTGAGAATAAAAAAGAAAAATGGGAATGGTATCGGGATTAAATAGAGAAAGTAGACAAGTTCAAATATCTGGGCTTTATTTTTAACAGTAAGGGAGATTTCAAGGATCATATAGATAAATTAAAAAGAAAGGGAATAGTCGCAGCAAGAGTGACTTGGAGTTTGGAGGAAAGGAAATGTAAGGATGATTTTAACAGAAGAATGATGTAATACAATTACCTGGTGAAAAGTGTTATGAGTTATGGGGCGGAATTATTTGGCTGGACAGATATTCAAGCGTTGGAAAAAATTCAGCATGATTACTTTAGATATGTTTTGAGATTAGTATTTTGCACACCACGTTATTTGGTTTCGAAAGAGACGGGGGTTAATAAATAAAAAATTGATTTTGGATTGAAAGCTTTAAAGTTTGAAAATAAGGTATCCAGATTGGAAGACGACAGACTCACAAAGCTATGTTTACGGGAAATCTCTGAGGGGGAGCACAAGTTAAGGCCGAATGAGGACAGATGACAATGTATGCGATATTTTATGTGAAAGGTTGAAAGATATTGAAAAACAAAAATGCGACGCAAAAATTAATGTGTCGTAACATTATGTCTATTGATGTACCTGAATATTTAAGATGCGCTAAAAAAAGCGTAGATATAAGTTGTATAGCGAGAGCGAGATGTGGTAATCTTTAAACTTTTGGTAAATATTGGCTGAAAGAGTGTAAGAGAATGTGTATTTTGTGTGAAAAAGAACCTGGTACCTTGGAGCATATGCTAAGTGGTTGTAAAGGCTGGGAAGGGGGAAATAATTTGAGTCTCAAAGGTATTAAGTTTAAAATTGTGGATCTGTTGGGTAATATAGGGCATACTAAATTTTTAGCTAAAAATCTGAAATGATTGGAATCTAGGTTAATAGAAAACAAAGATACGTTGAACGTGGAAAGTAGTCAAACATAGTGGACTGAAATATTTAGACTGTCGGCACAGTTTTACGCCAATGTTGTTGTGGGTTATGTAGTTAAGTTTGGATAAGATCAATAGTGATAAAAAGAAATGTGTATGAGAGGTATGGACGGTTTGTATTTCGCTTTTTGTATTGCGAAAATTTTTATTGTATCTTTTTGATCTTACGTTTATTTGTACAACGGATTGGTGATTTACTTTGTATTGCGTGGTAATAATTATATCTTTGTAAACCAAGTCCGTTTTCTGGGCCAGTAGGCTGAAAACTAATAAATATATATAACCCTTTACAATTTTTTCTGTGACCATGTGACCATTACCGTTTGTTTCTAACATTGTTTGGCATTTTTTATTTTTATTTTGGAAAAATATACTTACTTAAGTTTGGATTTTCATGATTTTTTTGTCTTAAGGGTTATTTTAACTACCCCCAATAACATGTTATCAACACGTTTCATGAAGTTTAGAATTGAAATACATCATTTTTGGAAAATGTCCGTCCGTGTGTACGTGTGTGTGTACCTCTCTCTCCCTCTATATATATATATATATATATATATATATATATATATATATATATATATCTGTGTGTGTAGTCAGTTGTATTTTAGAGTTCCCTGGACCGATTTCGATCCAACAGGGCTTATTTTTTTTGTTTTTGGATTACTATCATCGCTTTAAAAAAATTTCGAGTTTTGTTTTATATTTTATATTTTTATTTAATAGATTTTTTTCCTTCATTTGTGCTTAATCAATCATGGAAGAAATATTGACTCTAAGTATGTTTAGTATTTCTTCTGTATTGTAAGCACATCATTTTCCTCCTATCGCATTATCGTCAAAACACAACTATGTTCTTGGATTAGTTCAGCTTCAATTGAATCCCTAATATTGACGAAAGCAATAACAAATTGTACGTAGGTGTTTGAGTAGTAAGGTAAATGTCCGTATTGTAAGACAGGTTTAAGCGTACCCCTCGGTTAAATAAGGAGCTAAATAAGGATTTAAAACTTCCAAATGCTTTAGGATGTTAAAATTTTAATGTTATAATGTGAATTAGTGTATTTTAACAATAATATACTGCTCTTAGTGTGAAAAAAAAATTGAGAAAGTTATTATTGCAGTCATAATAATATAAAATAGTTGATCCCAATTTATGGAACACCAAAAAAGTATCATGGCCTAATTGTCTTATTCAGTTAGTCCCAGTTTCTGAGTCATACAAGAACCTGTATAATTTGACTGATTCCAGGTTGATAAACAACTCAAGCATTTGGCTTAGGAGAAATAAGTATATAGTATAATATTTTTTTAAAGTATAATATATATATATATATATATATATAAGAATTACCAAAATTATTTAAATAACCTCATGTAAGCGTAGTTTAGGAAATCAAATTGAAGCTTTGGAGGAATTATTGATAAACATAATCGTTTATTTCAAAACATTTAATACTTTTGACTAAATTTTTGTTTTTATATTAGTTATGTGTACAATATGAAGGACAGGATGCAATAAGGGGACTAGCACTTTTTTCATCGTTGATTTACTCATGAAAGATTCATTTTTTTTTGAAATTTTAACAACATTTTATGAAAAATAGGGAACGAGTGTTATTCAAAGAGTATCTCAGTATTCATAAAAAAACCTCTAAATGGTGATATATTATTAAATAAATAAATGACTAGTTTGCAAAAAAACAATAGAGCTAAAACTTTTAAAATCTACTCCTCTTGTTTGATTTGTTTTTGAAGAATTTGGATTTTTTCTTGTTATTTTTTTTTAACCTCTTCGAATTTTTTTTCTCCTCTTTCAATTGTTTCTTTTTTATTTTCTGTTCTTTTTTTCTTATTGCACTTTTTCTTTTTGTTGATGTTGCTTCCACCACTCGTCGGAACAAGCAGCTAAGAGAGGTTTTGGCTTCTTTCATGATTCAACTTTGATTCTTTTGGTTTTAGGTAGATACTTGGTTGGCAACGTAAATATTTCGTGTAAAACAGAATCCAAGTAAGTAAAATATGTCTCAAAAATATCGGAATTTAAAACTCTTTTAGGAAATTAAAGCATTAATATTTAACTCTCCTTGACCAACAGGTTTAGTATGTTCCTCATTCACTGAGGCTGCATTTAACAAACAGACATTTGAGCCCTCAGATAAACTGCTTGATAAAATTGAATCGTTTTCAGTACTATCTAGTGAGAAGCCCTTCGTTAAGTCCAATACATAAATTGACTTATCAATTGACCATCAATTTCTTTCATGGCTTATTAAATCAACTATTAATTGGTTATTCAACGATACATTTGATAGATCTCTGAGTACTACTTCATTGTTTAACCCCATATTACTTGATTCTGCAACTATTAAATCATCGCTCAAAAATGACAATAGACATATTTTGAAATTCTGGGATTGTTACATTATTCTCTGAAGAGACCGAGGGCACATCACTTAATCCATTTGTCGGTAGCACATTATTCGAACAGATTACAGTTTCCACATCAGATTCTCTAGGTACTGCTATATTGTTTAAATTTAATGAAGTTGAATAGTTTTGTTGATCAGCATCGTTAGGAACCCCAGCAATTACATTTTTTTGTCTAACTACCTTAAGATTAACATCAACTTTTTCACAACTCTTGACATTAGGCTCTCTACTTGAATAATTTTCATCTTCATTATAGTATAAAAGTTATTAAATAAAATCAATAAAATTAATACAAATAATCTCATTTCATATTTCAATAAATCATTATTGTTAAATAAATAAATCAACTGTACAAATTTAATTGTGTATACATGTAAAAAGTTGTTTGTGTAAAATGTAAAAATTATTTAGTAAATAAATCTTAGTAAAAAAATGCATAAAATTATAAAAAATGTAAATCTTAAAAGATCGAACTAATATTTATTAAAGTACATCAAGAAAACCATCTTTCATTTGAACCCAATTGGCCCTGTGCAGAAGCAGTGGCGACATTTGAAATGCGACCCCTGTCGGATCAAACTGGCGGCTTTACCCCCTTTATTTCCAACATTTCAATGAAAAGAATCCAAGTAATCAAAGATAACAAGAAAATAAAACGTTCACTGCGTAGCGCTTTGATATTGAATGCATAAATGAATTCCGAATCGAATAACCATAAAAAAGGTGTAGTAAATTTGTAGTACAATAATTCGGCATGTTTAAGTTATATTTTAGATACTGTCGGTAATATATATGTCTATACTCGGCCGTGTAAGTTGTGTTTCCACTGACAGCCGTTACTTACGCTGGTGTCATTTCGTCTATCCCCTCTCTTCAGCTGCACTAGGCGAATATTCAAAAAGTGCTTTTTATTCGATATCTCCTGTCCATGAGCCAGAAATACATGCGACCTTAAATTCTTTTATTAATCCACTGAGCAAAGTCTTTTCAAAGTAGTCTAAAAGCTGTTTTTTCTCGTTATCTTGTTCTGTTAAGATTTTTTGATTATTTTCCCCTTTCTTTAGTACAGAGCAATCCACGTCACTGAAATCAAATGGCTTTAGGCCTGATACTCTAAACTCATTTTTAATTGTTTTCACTACATATATTTGATTAAGTATGTACTTTAAAACCAATGGAAAATTGTCTCTTGTAACTCGATCGATTTTTTTTTATTTTTCCATCTTAGTATACATTTTTTCCACATTGCTTTAAACGGGTGGAAAAATCTTATGTCTAGTGGCTGATAGATATGTGTTGCATTGGGATAGAGTCCTATAATTTCAATGTTTTCTCGACAGAATTTGATAATGGGTGGGCTTACATGAGACGAATGGTTATCAAGATGCATGATGACTGGAAACTCTACTCCTTCAGTAACGAGCTACGAATAAAATACGTTTGTAAAGTACTCATAAAATGACTCTGTTGTCATCCACCCGTTATCCGAGATACCAAGATCCCAACCACTCTCAGTGTTCTCAACAATTTTTTTAGGTAGTTTGTCTTTGTAGTGAAACATCAGTAGCGGTAAAACTTGAATATCTGCAGCACTGTAAGTCATTAAGGAGGCTTCAGCGCCTCACGGCACCTATTACATGAATATTTGGGCGCATATCACAAAGTTGCGTTCAACTCGCAAGTACTCAAAAAGTACTTAACGGATCAGACCTAAAAAATTCAGAGACGTTCCTTAGACTGTCTACTTTCTCACAGTTTTGTCGCAAGTTTTTAAATTACGTAGGTTTCTCGAAAAAAATCATAACCTACAAAGCAAAATTTAAATTGACAAAAGTGTGTTATGAATTTTCGAAAACCTAAAGTTTTTGAATACTTCATTATGCATTTACCTCCCACGAAGGTGTGTACAAAATATCAGATTAAAATAATAAAAACAAAAAATTTGAAAAGCAATTTAGTGAGAAAACTTTGTGCCACGTTGCGCTGCAGCACGTGTCTGCGCTGGTATTTTTTTACAAAATCGTTAATAACTCGAAAAAATAGTCGGTTACCTTGGGGTCCTTAAGTGGTTATCTGTTCTGGATTGCACAAGCTTTGATGCTATGTGTTACTTCTTACGCGACACTTTGATATACTGTTTATTTTTAACTAAAAACATGAACAAATAATTCTTTCCATGTCAATTCCCATAAACGGTGAATTTTCTCACATTTTTTGTTATAAATAAACAGTATATCAAAGTGTCGCGTAACAAGTAACACATAGCATCAAAGCTTGTGCAATCCAGAACAGAATAGCACTTTAGGGCCCCAAGGTAACTGACCATTTTTTCAAGTTATTAACGATTTTGTAAAAAAAAATCCAGCCTAAACACGTGCTGCAGCGCAGCGCGGCACAAAGTTTTCTCACTAAACTGATTTTCAAATTTTTCTTTTCAATATTTTGATCTGAAATTTTGTACACACCTTCTTGGGAGGTAAATGCATAATGTAGTATTTAAAAACTTTAGGTTTTCGAAAATTCATAATACACTTTTGTCAATTGAAGTTTTGCTTTGTAGGTTACGATTTTTTCGAGAAACGCATGTAATTCAGAAACTTGCGACAAAAACTGTGAGAAACTAGATAGTCTGAGGAATGTCTGTGAATTTTTTAGGCCTGATCTGTTGAGTAATTTTTTAGTACCTGCGAGTTGAACGCAACTTTGTGATATGCGCCCAAATATTCATGCAATAGGTACGGTGAGGCGCTGGAGCCTCCTTAAAACTGTTATACATTGTTTACCTGCATCAGTGATTGTATAGGCTGAGCGTGACCCTTTTTTAAAAAATACTATTTAAGAATCAGGACACAATTTCACACTGGTTTCATAGCAAATTTAAAATACGATCAGCAGAAATATCAAACAAGCCTTTTCTTTTTAAATAAATTTCCTGCTCAGTAAACCACTGTTGCAAGTCTTCAGCTGTAAGTCTAGCCCATGTCAGACTTAACTGTGGAACTTTTCTCAAAGAAAAATTTGGATGGCGTTTTCTGAATGCCTTATACTAATTTCTACCTATAAAATATAAAATAGAATTATCAATTGATTATTGCACTCAACTAAGTACAAAATACATAAAATACCAAATGAATACCTGGGCAGTTGTCCGCAAATGGAGTCGTTTTAATGATTGTGTTAAGGTGGCTCATCACGAAATCGAAAGTTGGAGGGGTCATGCTTTAAGATAAAAGGAATCCGCTCTCAAAATTTCAAACACTATAATCAGGCAAATTTTTGAGCACATGTGAAACAATGTCTTTTCAAATATACTTAAACTTATGTTGCAAGACTAGCTACCGAAAGAGGAAATCCTGAGCTTTCGAATCATATTAAGAAGGTTATGGTTTCCCAGGTAATATTATGAAAAATTGTGTCTACAAAATCATTATGCACGCGATTTGCACCAAAGTGAGCTGTCTGCTACACGAACAGACATTGAATATACAGGCACGAAATTCAAATGAGGCAAAAAGTATCAAATATACTATAGGTACAGCAGTAATTGATTTTTTTCATCGTTACTAACTATAATTATATTTGTATTGTTTGTTTGATGGTAAAAATATATAAATGATAAAATAGTATATTACGCCACTAGGGAGGGAAGTAGCACATTCCCGTCCGCGTGTAGATTGCCACCCGAGGCGAAGCCGAGGGTGGCAAATACGCGGAC
>JAPYYV010001831.1:0-22686 GCA_030522625.1 Copidosoma aretas
AAAGTCTTTAGCTACATTTTCCATTTTGTTTCAAGTCTTTAAGTCAATTTTTGAGATGGACAGAGGGGGGGGGTCCGCTTGACAGAGAATGCCCCATATGTATATATAAATATATCTTAATGTATGTATCCGTTTGTTCCTCAGTACATGTATGTATGTAGTATCTATGTATGCATGTATGTATGGATGTATGTTTGTATGTATGTTCGTAGATACTTATGCATGCATGAACAAATAAATGTCCGCATTTGTTCATCTGTTGACTAATGTGTATGGGTGTTTGTCTTTGTGCATGATTTTATTAATGTTCGTATGCATGCATAATGTCTGCACGTATGTTGAGATGTCTGTATGTATAAAAAAGCGTATTCATCTATAATTATATACATACATAAAACCTTTTAAAAATTATTATGATGGAAGGAAGTTACATAAACAGACTTGAACGGCCAAAGAACCAAAAACTTAAGACCGAATGTACGATTATGGTATGAAATTGAAATGAGAAATTGAACTGAAAAAAGTTAGAAAACATATAATATATGTATACATTTAAAACCTTTTTTCAATCTTTATTTTCTTTGTATGATGAAAATAATAATTGGAAAAAAATCATGAAAAAAAAAATAAAAAATTAGATAATTATATTTACTATGAATTTCAAGTAAATACATCGCCTGATCATAACTTATACTCAATCGTGAATGAATTATGTAAAAAAAGGTCGAAGGCACCTTATAAATTAACAAAAAAATTAATATACATCCGTAAAACAATATGAAATATCAATAAATTTATGCAAATAAGTTGTTGTCTGTTCAATTTATATTTATCATGCATAACATTAGACTTGATATAAAGGTAATCCATTTTTTTCTAAGTATCCATATAGTATTTGAATTTTACTTCATTTAATGCTACGTATTTTTGTATTTTTTTAAATATTTCAATTGAGCATAGTGTGATATTTTCATTCTCTGAAGCTATACTTCAAATTTTAAAAGGTATAAAAAAGCACGCAGGGATTTATAATCCAACAACTTCCTATCCATATAATTAGAGATGATTATAGTAGATATTACCATATTACCGTGTTTATGCATGCTTAAAAGCTACAAAAAGATAGATAAGTGTTAATTTATTGGCTACGTTACCTTAAACTGTCTAGATAGAACGACTAATACGAAACGATTTTGGATTTTTGCATTTATTTACATTTATAATCGAAATCGATTACGATGATTACGATACTTCTTTTTAACTTCTAAAATTCGAATAGTTTAAAATGTAAGCTACCCTATTTGATCCGTCATTTTATATTCTTCTTGCCAATCACTAAAATATGTTATTAGTTATCATTATTACTCGCAAGCACTCAGAAGTATTGAATGTATTGTGATTCATATCAAGCACTATTTTACTATTTTATAGGTCCAAATAATGCTCAAATTTTTATTTTTTACTTGAAAATGGTACTATTCAAGAAAATTTATTTAGAGATATATTTTACGTAAAATATCACGTAGATTATAGATATACTTCATGATTAGCGAAATTAGTTAATTTTCAAAAAATAAGCTACCATCTTGGATCAGCCAATTTGGATTTTTCAAATTCATCACTAGATTTGTGATCAGTGACACTAATTAGATTAAGGCACTCAGAATTTCCGTGATAAGAGAATTAAAATTTATGTCTAATCTTATTTTACTATTTTCACAGGCCAAAGAGCTCCTAAACTTTATGAATTTTTCGTCGAAAATGGGCTATCTACAAAAATAATGCATGACACATTTTTTTCTTAAAATTTTACGAAAATTACAACTGTATTCTTTAATTTACCATATTCTATTATTTTGAAATTGCATGCCGCTATATTCCATCCATTTAGAGTTTTGTCAATTTTACGCTGGATTTGTAGTCAGGGATCATTATAGTGGAAGAAAGCAATAAAAAAATTTTTTCCTCTTACGGAACGATACAGAACGTGAAAATAGTGTATTTTTACCTCCAGTGCCCGTTAGTACCTGCATCGATCCAACTCCCATCAAGCTACACAATTTGTTTTTAAATGAAACAAACTAATCACAAAAATTTTATAAAAACTTTCATTGTATTCTACGGTAAAAATGCTATCAAGTTGCAATTTCTGTGTTTGCATGTGTATTAATTTTTCTACAAAATTAACAAGTTTACTATCCAAGAAAAAATTCTGGTATTTCGACCATTGTTTACGCGAATAATGTGTTAAAACATTCGGAAAAAGTTTCAGTACTATTATATTACTAGGTACTTTTGATTCCCAAATTGTAACGAATAACAATTTTGTTTTTGTTTCACTTCACATGGAATACGCAAATTTTTGAGGAGACATATTTTACTCAACATATTACGTAGATTACGAATATATTATGTAATTGGCGGAATTAGTTAATTCTTAAACAGTAAGCCGCCATAATTGCTATGCCATTTTGGATTTTTCTAATAAATCACTGGATTTGTAAGGGATGACACTAAATTATATCAATTCATTATTGAAGCCAAATAGTGGGGCAGCTGGCAGTATCTCGTGGCCGATTCAGGTCCAGTCGAACACCCAAGTTATTTGAATGTATTTTTGCACGCAGAATCAGAATTTTTTGGGTGCTTTTTCTAAATCATCTGCGAAAAATTGTTATCAGCAAATTTTGTTGACAATATGAACAATAACAATTTTTTTCTAAAAAAAAATTTTCTGACTTTTCGACTTATTCTGAGTAAAAAAGGTGTCTTGTGATTTTTTTTCGGATACCCGTCGTTTTCCCGCAAAAAATCGTCAAGTTTCGAAAAACGCATTTTTTGCTGTTTTCAGCTATACTATAAACAACTGTTACATAACCTTTTTGCAACCAGTAAGTACTTAAAATATTTGTTGAATAGTATACTTTGATATAACGTCAACAGCAGTCCGCTAAATATATTTAATTTTTATCCAGTAAGCTTGGAACGTACATGGTTTTTGCGTGTATACTGTTTCTTCATGCCCCACCTACGTCCGTATTACATCATTATATACAGCAAGTTCGTCAAATGATTATTGAACCTTAAACTTATACAATCCACCAACAATCGCCAGGGAAATATTTTTAATTCGTATACAGTGAGCTTAAAATATATACTGATGTAATACAGACGTAGATGGGGCATAAAGATACAGTATACACGCAATAACCATGAAGTTCGAAGATTACTAGATAAAAATTAAATATATTTAGCGGACTGCTGTTGACGTAATATCAAAGTACACTATTCAACAAATATTTTAAGCCCTTATTAGTTGTAAAAAGGTTAAGTATAAGTTGTTTATAGTACAGCTGAAAACAGCAAAAAATGTGTTTTTTTTTAAATTGACGAATTTTTTGCGAGAAAACGACGGGTATTAGAAAAAAATCACAAGAGACCTTTTTTACTAAAAATGAGTCGAGGAGTAAGAAAAATTTTTTTTGGCAAAAAATTGTAATTGTTTCTATTGTCAACAAAATTTGTTATAATTTTCCGCAGATGATTTCGAAAAATCACCTGAAAAATTCTGATTCTGCGTGCAAAAATACATTGAAATCACTTGGGTGTTTGACTAGATCTAAATCGGCCACGAGAACCTGCTAGCTGCCCCACTAATAAAAAACATTGCAGGTGAAAAAATTGAAAATAAAGTGGTAATGTAACGTGGCTCATAACCTATATACAGCATATATTTTGAATATTTTATAATAAATGTTTATTGAAAGTTATTAGCAGGGTCACTTAACCTGAAAATAATAGCTAGTGCTAGATATCATGCGACTTTTTTCGTAAAATTTTGATGTTAAATTTTATGAAAAAAGTTGCATGATATTTAGCACTAGCTATATTATTTTCAAGTTCAGAAATACTTCTCACAACTTTTTATTAACATTCATGATATATTATTTAATTATATGTGCCATATAGGGGTGATGAGCCACCTCGAAGAAATATATTGTATTCTGATAAAAATTCTGCGTAACTATTGCTCTTCTAGAAAAAACAATTTTCTATGGTTTCAGAATTTTTAATGACAATAAATAAATTTCTAGGCTTTCATTTTATTAAACCGCTGTTTTCTAATGATTAATTATACGTAGCATTATCTCGATGCAAAAATCCTAATGTATTTACATTTAATTGGAATCAAACAATAAAGGCAGCATCGAAAACATCGTTTGGGAAAATGGTTTTTAAGGTACGATTGACTTACACTAATTATTATTGAATAAATGTATGAATCAAATAATACAAATTAAAAAATTTTCTAAAAACAGTCAAATGTTAACAAAAATTTTGTATGCAATAGAAAATTACGATGAAAAAGTGGATGTGGCCTATTCGTCTTAATATTACGAATAGGTAACGGAAGTAATGTTGGATATAAAAAATGATACATCCAAAATTACTTTTCGCAGAATAAGTGTTAATTTTACTAGTGTGAATGGGGAACCTCTTTTAAAAAAGTGCTTCTGAAGTATTACTGCAAGGTGGAGAGGAAAAATCATTAGATAATATTATTCTCCTTTCAAAAACGTTTTTATCAACAGTGAAATTATCTACATTTAAAATATATTAAGGTGATGAACATACTAAGAAAAATGCTAAAAATAGTAAGAAAAAGCATAAAAATTTGTCGTACGTATAAATACTGTAATTATATCGAAGAGAGGCGTAATTAAGTCGTGAAAAGTTATTGAGTGATGCACAGTAATTACGTCGTGCGTAGTTATTGGGTCATTCATCACTCCACGTGAAATTCCTGAATAAATTCCAAGTCCGTGAGGGGGGTGAGGAGGAGGCGAGGGCCCTCCTAAAAGTTAAATAAAAAACCAAGCATTCGTGGGACTGGCAGGAGAAGCAATGCTCATAAAGAGAAAGAAAAAATCTGTATCTATTAAAAACATATCAAACTGACATCAGCTCGGTTGACGCATATCTCGCTAATCCTAAGTAAATTGAGGAAGTTGGTCAAAGAGCAGGACTATGTAATTAGTAAAAAAGTATCTTACAAAATTGTCCAATATATCGGCAACCTCATATTGGCATTTTCAGGGCTACCTTTTAAAAATTATGATCGTACAAAGGATGATTAAATAATACATAAATACGTGCCATTGGTGGACTAAACGATTTATATAACGTAAAGATGAAAACCTAATTAAGTCTAAAATTCCAACCAGTTTATACTTTATCTTCAATTAAAACAGTACCACGACAATTTGTAATATTGATTCCAACATAGCACAAAACGTTTTTCAAAACGTCTTTAAAACCGTAAAATGTCCGAAGCTGAGCTCAGCATAAGTTTATATGAAACGTTTCAGAAACATTTCTGGAATTTTTTTGGAACGTACCTGAATTTAGTGTTTTCTCCATCAGGAAACCTATACAGATTATTATTTTTGGTTTATCCAGCTATCCTATCCAAATACAGCGTTTTTCCTTTTATACATAAGTTAATTTGTCATCAAATCATGTCGAAATAATATGTGCACATTTATATAAATATTCTTGACGTGCTGTAATGTTATTGAAATTTGTAACACCTAATTTATTAAAATATATGTAAAACATGGAAATCAAATGTTATGTTTAGAAGTAGATCATAACCTCTCTATTAGTACGCCTCAATATTTATAATCTCTTTAGGAAACCGATAAAATTTTTATTTTTGGTCTATTTTGCTTTCTGTTCGAGATTTAGCGTTTTTCTGTTTTTTGAAAATTATGTTGCAACGAAATTATTTTAAAGTAAATAGGGCACATCTGCAGTAGTTTTTTAGTAGTATACGAGCAGAATTTTTTCAAAATTTTTCTATTTGATTCCATGAAGATATCCCTAACATCTAAGTTGTGCTAGTCTTCGTACGGGTATAGAAACATATCTGTACTATGGAGCCACGGCCAGCAACGTTAAACGAGTATATGTGGCAGCTCAAACAGCCCGCGCTAAACAAACTTTCCGTTCCACTCGCTAGATAGCCAAGCCTGCAAGTAGCTTTCCCGGAAGCGTACTAAAAACTGATATAAGATCGAAATATAGTACTGCGTTACGCGGGATAGAATTTAATACCCGACCCCTCCAACATGAGTTTTTATGTTAGGAGGTCCGGTATTAAATTTCTGCCAGAATCACACTGGCCGGAATTACACTGACCGGAATTGAATACACGACCTCTCTAGCATGGGTTTTCTCGTTTCGGGAGGTCGGGTATTAAATTCCGGCCAGCGTTACAGTTTTTCTTCGTTAACCCCCAGCACTAATTCCAAGGCGTGCTATAAGAAGCATAGCTTAAAAATTATTTACGTGAAAACCCGGGGAAAACAAGCGAATTTCGGAGGAAGGGGCGAGGGTGGGCGGAGGGGTGAGAAAACAAATAAAGATCGTGTCAAGCGCGTTAAAACCGAACTAATTACCCCGTAAATTGATGGGGCGAGGGGGCGCGAAGATCTAAAATCCTTACACCTACATATAAGTATACATATGTATCTATACACATATATTGGAGCCGTTTATTTCCTTGTTAACTCGTTCTAACCCACGAATTTTTAATTCATCAATTAATTAAACAATTAAACAAGCAAGCTTATTGGCGTACTTATATTAGCTTACTGAGCACCATCTGTATATAATTTATACAATCAATCAACAATAGTTAATCGAAGCAAGGGTATTGGGTTCCTGGAAATTGATTGCTGGAAATTTAGTTCTTTCAATAAGTAAACAAAATTAACGTGACCAAGCGCATTGATTTACTGGGGATTAATTTCTTGGCATATAACTTATTAAATAAATGATCAAAAGTATAGCCAAGCGAGCCTATTGGGTCTCTGGGAATGGATACTTGGCATGTAGATTATTCAAATTATAAACAATTGTAAAGCCAAGCAAACGTTTTGCGTTACTAGGGATTAATTGCTTGGTGTATAGTTGATTAAATTATTAATTAAAAATATAGCCGAGCATGCACGTTGGATTACTGAGGAATAAGTACAAGGGCTTTTGTTTAATTTGAGTAAAATTTTTTTTTTTTTCGTATTTTTATTTTCAAAAAGTTTTAAGGTTTAATTCATTGGGATTATTAGGTTATGGGATTTTAAAAGCATATTTAATTGGGCTATTGGATTTTAGTTGCTTGGAATTGATAAATTTGGTTTTTATGATTTCGAATCATTTGCCAGTAATGTGACCGGCAATTTACTGCAATCGTAAACACTATGACTCTGGCATCTCCCTTCAGTCCCATAGGCCTATCAGACGCCCGGTATTTTTAACAGGCTGGAAAGTCAGAGCCCTGGTATATTGCGGACTATTCACATATGCGCGAAAAATTTAGATATGATTTTTCTCTCCGTGATGTAAGAGATCTTTTTCTTTGTCTTGCTCCAGGTGAGATTAAAGAAAATGTTAAAAAGAAACAACTTGAGATATAACTTGGTGAGAAAACTTTTTGCCATGCTATGCTGCAACGCGGGTTTTGGGCTGTTTTCTTTTCAATCGTTTACAACTCAAAAAATGATCGGTTACCTTAGGGCACTAAAGTGCTAATCTGTTTAGGATTGCACAAACTTTGATGCTATGTATCGCTTCTTCCGCGACAATTTATATACTGTTTCTTTTAAACAAAGGATATAAAAGAATTCACTGTTTATGGGAAACGATTCGGAAAGAATTATGTTCTTATGTTTGCGGCACAAAGTTTTGTCACTAAAATGCTGTAATTTTTCAATTATGATACAAGACAGTCGCAGGAATGTTTTTGAATTTTTATGGGCCTGATTCAGTGCGTATTCTCTGAGTACTGGCGAGTTGAACGTAACCTTGTTATAAGCTCCCAAATAATATTATAAAAAATACTGTGTCTCGCTGAAGCCTTTTTACATTGTGCGACTAAATACGCAAGTTAAACTTAAGGTAAAATGCCATGTACCGGGACACTTACGAAGAACTAACTACACATTCTTTCACTAAAAGAAGATGTGTGTTTTCGATTAAGTTTTTGTTACATACTCAAGCACAAACGGCAATCTTCCAATTTAAAAAAAAAGAAGTACTGAAATGAGACACAGAAAATTGTATTAAAATTATTATTCTTACGAAAGCGTAAAGGTCTGTATCTCTTCAAGATTGTGCAAATAACTCAGAGTGTAATTTAGTTAATCTATGACTGTTGAACAGATCTTTTTTATCCAATGTTCATTCTAATGTTTTTTAAAAATTTCCCTAATATGGTATAACAATAGATTTTACATTATATTACAAAAATAGTTCAATATAATAATCTAAATCGTTTTTGTGTAAATGAAAGAATCAATCATATTAAATGACAGAATTCACGCAATGAATAGCAGTCGTAGCTCAGTTGGCTTAGGCGCAAGTCTTGATCATTTTCGGTACGGCTGTTCAAGTGATAGACTATACGGAAAAACGTTTTCCTCTGAAAAGTGAGGTTACGATGTATGGCCACCGACAGGTATTATGACGTACCTCAAAATTCAGCATACGTATGTAGGTACACAAAACTACTACCCGAGATTTCGAGGTGCCGTACGTGAGTATTGTGATGACTGACACGAACTGTATGTGTACATCATGCTACCTGTAGGTGTCGTATATCATACCTCACTTATTATAGGAAAACATTTCTCCGTGTAGACGACTTAAAGGAGCCTTTCTTCCGGAATATCCTTACTCTATTTATATTTTTTTAATCGCTTCTAAGTATGGTTTTATGTGACAAGTATTTTGAAACAGAAACGTATGATCGCATTTTAAATTATTAACAATTTAGTCCGGAAATCGGAGTTTCTTCCAGTTTTCATTAAATATAAGAAAAACTAATGGCCGTACGAGAGAAACGTTATATGTAGAAGTTGTAGCCCACTTAATAATTTACAAGTAAAAAAAAAAAAGTTCTTCTCCGACTAATAGTCCAGTCGCAAATGGCAAAAACCATGAAAATCGGCATTTTGATTCTGTTTAAATAACTATTCTTGGAATACAATTACGATGCTAAAAATCCATCAAAATATCGTTTACGCTATGTACAAGTAGGAGTCGCAAACTGAACTTGATCCGCTGGATAGTTCACGAACAATGAAATTTGCAACTGAAAAAATCATTAAAGTTTCAATTTGTTGTACAAAAATTTTAAGGGATCGTATATTACCGTCCTTGATTTTACATACTAAGATAATCGTATATTTTAATATTCAATTATAAAATTTGATATTTTATTGAATTAAACTAACATTTTGCAATGAAAACGATTTCGAGCTTGATTGTACATTCAATAGCTCTTAAGTTTATTACAATTGGACAATGGTTTTCATTGCATCGCATTGCTGGAATTTTTTTGCAAATTAAAAACAAAAGTTAATGCACGACTGATAAGCGCGGTGATAAGTTTTTTTTTTTTTTTCAATGGCTGTGACTTTATTTATCAACATTAAAACCTGAAATTGGAGCATATTACAGTTAATGCGCTATATTTTCCGAGAAGTCATTTTCAAACTGCTGATGGCTCTTTACATTATTGCTACGACAAAATATAATACAACGTTTTCTCGCACCGTGTGAAAAGTTGATCAGTGAGCGGGACTTCGTTTGCGACGCTGTGCCGCTTTCCCGAGCTCCTGAGTGCACTGTTTGGTGCTTCAAATTCAAAGCGTCGGAAAAATTTGCAATACCTCCGATTATGTTGGTCCTAGATTTACCTTTTTTTTTTTAATTTGGGATAGCTTGTCGAAATATTAAAAAAGACGGTATACTCTTTTGCATTCAAGGTCTAGAAAATTTTTTGTTTCCAATACAGCTTTTTCATAACATTTTTGTGTTACCTAAATAGAAAAATTAAAACAAACAACTTGGTGCTCACATAGTTTATGATTTTGTAGATTACATACAGAATTTTCTATTTGATATTAATCAAAAGTAGTATATCAGAACAAATGAATGATGCATATTCGTTGAAAACTGAGGCAAGATTCTGCAGTCGAGTATCGTTTAGCATTACAGTGACTAGCTTGTTTTTTCCGATTCCATAAAATGCTGACCTAGGATCAAAAAAAGCGGAGATATTGCAAAATTTTCTGACGCTTCCGATTTGAAGCGCCACGCCCGAAAAGTGCTCGGGAGCTCGGGCAAGCAGCCCAGCGCCGCAGGGGAAGTCCCGCTCACTCATCTACTTTTCACAAGGTATGGGAAAACGTTATGTTATACTTTGTCGTAGCAACAATACAAAGAGCCATAAGCAGTTTGAAAATGACTCCTCAGAAAATATAGCACTTCAACCGTAATATGCTTCAATTTCAGGTCTTAATGTTAATAAACAAAGTCACAGCAATTAAAAAAAAAAAAAAAAAAAAACGTATAACCACTCTTATTGGTCGTACAGAAACTTTTTTTTTAATTTGTAGAAAAATTCTAGCAATGCAATGCAATGAAAAACATTGCCCAATTATAATAAACCTAAGGACTATTGAATATACAATCAAGCTAAAAATCGTTTCCATTGCAAAATGTTAGTTTAATATAATAAAATCACAAATTTTATAATTAAATATCAAAATATACGATTATTTTAGTAAGTAAAATCAAGGACGGTAATGTACGATCCTTTAAGAAATTTTAGAACAAATTGAAACTTTAAAGATTTTTTCAGTTGCAAATCCCATTGTTCGTGAACTATCAGGCGGATCAAGTTCAGTTTGCGACTGCTACTTGTACATAGCATGAACTATATTTTGATTGATTTTTAGCATCGTAATTGTATTCCAAGAATAGTTATTTAAACATAACAAAATTGCCGATTTTCGTGGTTTTTTGCCATTTGCGACCGGTTTATTGGTCGGAGAAGAACTTTTTTTTTTTTACTTGTAGATAATCAAGTGGGCTACAACTTCTACATAAAACATTTTTCCTGCACGGACATTAGTTTTCCTTATATTTAATGGAAACTGGAAGAAACTCCGATTTCTGACACTAAATTGAAAATACTTGTCACATAAAACCATATTTAGAAGCGATTAAAAAAAAAAAAGAGATAGGATCTGGTGGAAGTAATTTTGACTATTCGTCTAGTCTATGAGACGCGGGTTCGAATCCCGGTCGGGTCAACTCGGAAATTTGTTCAGAGTTGTTTTCTGGCTGGAATTCGTTCCTAAGTCTCACGACTAGTTATGCATCACAGGGCGACCCGGAAGTAGGCTCTGTGAGCGCTCTGGGTAGGTACAGGACTAGTTGGGGTAAGCTAGGGTAAATCAGTGGAAATATTCCTGCTGGGGTAAATTGGTCTGGCACCACCAGATGATCCGGGAGTAGGCGTCATACGCGTCTTGGGTAGGTGCGTGAATACTTGGGGTAAGGTGGGGAAGATGAGGCAAAGGTATTGTGCGTTAAGGGTAACGACGGGTATTAGGGTCAAAGAGGTTATAGATGGGGTTATAGGATCAACAGCCTCCACACCAAGGGGGTAGAGGGTGCCCATAAAAATGAATGTAAGTTGGTGTACGGGTAGTAATAATACATAAAATAAAAATAAAAGTATTAACACAATAGTTATTAATTATGAAAAAATTAAGAAATTTGCTTAAACACTATGATTATACCTTATGATGCAGGAAATAAATCCATATTTTCATTTATCTCGTACGTAAATTTAATATTATTACTTTTATATTTCTTTACAATGAATAAAAATTTATATTTGAATTATTAACATGAATATTATGTACAGATACCTTTAACGTCTTATGCTTAAATACACATTTACTTATCAACATTAAATTTTAGAGATGTTATTTTCATACGAATTTACATGCACCATCATTTTATAATACAAAATATTGTTTAGTAAAAAAAATATGATAATTATGAATAAAATAATAGAATCAATTAATTTTACATAATGTTAGATTGTCAAACTAGAATAAAACATTGTGCTTATTTCATCATAAAAACGTATGAGGAGGTCATCAATTTTTTTAAATATTTACTTCATGACATAATAAGGTAGGCTTCGTAGGCGCTCTGGGTAGGTGCGGGACTTGTTGAGAAAGTGTGGGTCCAGAGGTCATAAAGAATACTGCACCCCAGAAGACCCGAAGTTGGACTCTGTGCCGCCTTGGGTAGGTGCGGGATAAGTTGGGGAGTAGTTGGAGAATTGTGGGATCCAGGGGTGAAAGAAAGGGGTGAAAGGTATTCGTTGGGGAAGTGGGACAAAGGGTTGTGGGCAAATGGGGATTAGGGCAAAAAAAGGTTACAGTTGGGATTAGGATCAACACTCTCCACGCCAAGGTGGTAGTGGGTGCTTGTTAAAATCAACTCAAGTTGGTGTACGGGTAGGAAAATAGATTATAAAATAAAAAATATATACTTTACTTAATCTCATCATTTCAGTTGAATATAATAAGTGTTTTTGTATTTTCTCGTTTGAGGAAGTCAACCTCCAATTACCGCGTTTTAAATATTTATTTATTTAATTGTAAATTTTTTTTTCTTCCCAATAATTGTATCACACTATTATATCATTCTTTTTAACTTTTTTTTGTAGCTTAGTGAAATTTAATAAAATAATTTTTTCGTGCTGTAGCAATACCTCAAACGTATTGTGTAATGTTTTTAGGAGTTGTACATTTTGGAGGCAAGTATCAAAAATTCAAATGTTTCAAATAACCTTCATGTTTTTATTTTTGTTAACTGATAACTGAACCAATGTCCCAAGACATTGTTTTGTACAACCACAATTTAAGAAAATATTGATAATTTAGCCATTTATTATCATATATACACAGTATTCTTTGTAGTAAGACATGTTTATAATATTCAAATACTATCTGACATCTAGTGCATTTCAAACAATTTTTCATTGTGGATAAGTACATAAATGAATACCAGTATAACTACATATATCGGCTTTATATGGTGTAGAGTGCTTGTGTGGAGTTGTTCGGTGTAGGACTGGACCATTGCCATATTTTATACTTACTACTTTATTCAATATAAATTCTTAAATAAATCTCTCTTGATCATTTGAAGAAAACTGAGAAACTGACATAGCAGCGTCTGCCAAAAAGTATAGTAGCTACTGCCATATTTCCATAGTAGTGGCAGTTTAGTAGCGGTGACAACAGACTATGGCAGAATCTGCTATGGTTGATCCGGTTGCGATATCTAATGATATCTATAATGGAGCATCATACGTTTAACTCGCTCGTACTTGGAGGTAAAACCACGAAATAATTTGAAAAAAAGCCTAACCTAAAAATGCGCTACATGCAGCTCAAGTCGGAACAAATTTTACCAAAACCATTCTTTTTATGCTAAAATAATCATTTTTTACGAGAATGTCTCTATAAACTGAAATTATACGCACATGCGATATAGGAAATTTTATAAAATAATTTGTTTCTCACTTATAAAGTACCCCCTTTTCGATACAACATAACCCTTCATTATCATTAAGTTTTGAATGACAGTTCTATGGTTATTTAAAGTTTAGTACTATATATATGGTGGAGAGTCCTGAACGGACAAAGACGCATAGAAGTCGATAAGGAAAGTGTTACTAATTTGGGATGAGATTGTGCCATATATCCTTTTATGACATTTGAATCGATGACAATCATTATTATGCTGTTGTCGATTAAAAGCGATAGGAATTAGTACAGATTTTCGGCATTAAAGTCGATAGAATTGGCTATACATTTGAATCGATACCAATTGCTTTTAATCGATCTCACGCTATTGGTTTTTATCGGTTCAAACCTTCATTAATGATTCTATTGCTTTCAATTGTAAAATTCGTTGACAGATTCTGACTCAAGGGCGATTAAAAAGGTTCCTACTAGATTTTATTCATTATTTGGGAGAGGGTGATTTCAAGTTGTACAAAATAACTTGGAAATTGACTGTTGACTAACTTACCGTCATTTGAGCTTATCTTGACTGTGATATTCATAATCAGCATGTAGAAATTTTCTACAAGAAGACCCTTACATACAAAAATTCAGCTAATTCGCACAAAATACGTGTTTGGAAGCCTAAAAAATTCAAGTATTACTTGTAGAAAAATTTTTTAGGTATAAACTGCCAAGTATTCAACTACCGCCCAGTAATCGACCAGTCTACTGAAAAACATATTTCATAATAATAATACAAATGGAAAGACAAACACAAATTATTTTTCTATATTTTGGGCCTTTAACTTGATGAAAATGAGTTATCATATAGATTTATTTAGTATTCTCTTGAATAAATAATATCATAGTAGCTGCACTCCCGTGATCTTCGGAATGCTGCGTATTTTTACGTTAAGAGTTGAAAAAAGTTGATATCAGAAATCGTGAAACATTATCATATAAAGAATCCAATTTTCGTTGAAAAATTGAATAATCAACAAAGTCAAACTTTACGAGACAAGCCCTAGTGGCTTGCAGGTATGCAGGGTTAATGTGGAGAGGACTAAGGGCGAATAAAATTAAGAACCTTATACGAAACTGATAACGAGAAAGATAGAATGACGGATTATGTGCAGATACAAGCAACTATGCGAGACACTCACTCGTAGTGATGATAAGCGTCTAGGCTCATAAAAGAACGGAGAGCCAGTATTGCGAGCACCCAAGACATGCGCGGTGCGACTTTACTCTTTTTCTCTCCCTGACCGGCTAGAGTGGGAGAGCTCCCCTACCTTCACTTTAACCTAAGCCCCTCTAACTTTTTACAACTCAAATACGACAACAGATATAGAGCTGCTATGACTGACGATAGCTGAGTGGGCCAATCGTTTTGCTAATAATACTCGGCGTCGTGTCTTCGATTCCAGGTTAAATTTTTTTTTTTAATAATTTAAGTTCTCATACTCTCATTGATTATTGTTATTATTATTTTTTATGTTGCTGTTATTTATATCAGAAATTTTATGAAAATTTTTATCATTATGTTCATCATTATTACTTCCATTATTATTATTACCACTCCGACTACTAATATAATTACTAGTATTACAACTTAAAATATTTCAGAACAACGCATTCAAAAAACTTCTTTTTAATGTATGTTTTTGTTTTTTTCGTTCATCATCGCCTGAAGGCTCAGACATGACTATTTTGACACAGAATAATGTATTTTAGCCACACGGTGGTTTTAGAAACAGTGGGTTGGAACAGTGGGATAGACACGTTGGTTGGGAGAAAAACTCACAACTAATCGGTGTATTGCCTGAGTCCTGACCTGGTGTTTACATACAAACACATCAGGACTAACTTCTGCACACCTCCCTAACACGTTGCCGAAGCGTAAAAGGGACAGTTAATCGACCCTCGAAATCAAGAACAAAGGTGAACGGTCAGACTTGAATGGTCACCCATCCAAGAACCAACAGCGCCAAACACTGCTCAACCCCGGTGATCATTGAAAATGCGCTACCATGTCGGTAATGTATCATCTTGCAACTTAGATACTTAATATGGCATACAATATTGAGAAATGTTTAACTGAAATTTTTTCCTGAAAAGGCGTTTTTGTAAGAAGATTTTTTGAAGCTGAAGATTAAAATTTTTCGGTACGGTGTTACTCTAGTCCTTTGTTCCTTAACTTTTTCTGTAGAAAAAAAAAAGGTGTCGAGATACTTATTGCAAAGTGGCGAGAAAAGAGCTATTATTCTATATTTCATGTACACATTAATGCGGACGCTTTATTTTCAATGTATGTATTAAACTTATATACAACTTTCGGCAATTTTCTTTGGTATAAAAAAAGAAGAGTACAGGCCATTACTAATTGTAAGTAATATTCGGTACCAGCTGTAGAGATATTGTAAGTAGTCATGACAGTAATTGTAATAGTAGTAGAAGTAGTGATAATAATAATAGAAGTAATAATCAAAAACGTAATGATAAAAAAACAGCAATATCAAAAATAATAATAATAATTAATGAGAGTATGAGTAGTAGAATTATTACGAAAAGAAAGATATAGCCTGAAATCTAAGACACGACGCCGAGCATGAGCATCCGATTAGCCCACTCAGCTATCGTCAGTCATAGCAGCTCTGTATCAGTTATCGTATTTGAGTTGTAAAAAGCGGGAGGGGTTCAGGTTAAAGCGAAGGTAGGGGTGCTTTCCCTCTCCTACTTCAGCCCGTCAGAGAGAGAAAGAGAGTAAAGTCACTCTGCACATGCAAAAAAAGTCTTAGATGTCCGCAATGCTACAGAGTGCTACTACTATTGTATGACGTATATATACTGTACTATGCTATTAGAGTCTGTAAGTTTAGAGTGAGAGATCTACAGTTTTGATGAAAAATCACCGATTCTTAAGCGAAAAAAATATTTTCACCATGCTGCGCCGGAAGTAGGAACTTTCATTTCGCGAAGCGGAACGAAAATTTCTCCTCCCGGCGTAGGATTGGTGAAAAATCGTATACAACCCACGGGAGGAAATAAAGAAAGCCTTAGAACACATGCTTTTCAAATGTCTGCGTTCTGAGACATTCCTTACTTTTCCACCCTAGGTGAGTAATATACTATTTTATGTAAAAGTAGCCTAGACATTTAAATATCCGTCTTAAGGGCATTCAGTATATCCAGCAGATTCCTACCTTACCAAACATCCCATTTAAATAAAATTTAATTATTTAATCATTATATATCCATTTTTACGTGAAATAATGAGAAGAGGCACAAAGCTGGTACTGTTGGGAATAAACTAAGCCAGAATGCATTGTAATCGGTTGAGAAATGAGAGACATAATTGATTTTCCACGATCTCGACAAAGTGTTTAATCATAACATGATTCAAAAAATCATTTTTTATCAAAACTAGCGCACCAAATGAAAGGAAATTTTTACAGATGCTATATAAATAAAAACTCTATGTGCGTGTTCTCATATATTCAGTAGATGAGCAGAACTTTCTACCTTATTGACTACCTCATTTCAATAAAGTTTAATTACTTACTATTAATGTTCCCATTTTTTCATAAATTGATGAGAACAAGCACAAAGCTAATTCGCCGAGGCATTAATTACGCTAAAATATTTTGTAATTGATTCAGAATTGAGAGAGAAAAATGATTTTTCGTGATCTTAAGAGACTGTTTAGCTTCAACATCAATTCGGAAAATCATTTTTTATTATCACCAGTGTAACAAATGAACTGAAATTTTCACGGGTGCTACAAAAATAAAAAATCCATGAGCGTCTTCTCTTCTTTTGACGTTAGATTTAGTTAAAAGAAAAATATTATATTTAGTACAGCAGAGGGAGATTCTACCTTACCAACTACCTTGCTTTCATATGCTTCTAATAATTATTGATGATGTAGACGTCTTTACTGAAAATAGTGAGCAGAGACATAAAGCTGTTACCTCAAGCTGACCATGAAGCAGAATTTCATTGCAATTGGATGAGAACTAAGAGAGACAAATGATTTTTCGAATGTATGTTACAGCTGGGAGCACTTGAGCAGTTTCTCGAAACGAGAAATAACTTTTCTCTCTTAGTTCTCATCCAATCGCTGTGAACTTTGACTTGATTGTTAGCTTGAGGTATCAGCTTTGTCTCTTCTCACTGTTTTAAGTAAAAATGTCTACATCATCAATAATCATTAGAAACGTATGAAAGCAAGGTAGTTGGTAAGGTAGAAACTTCCTCTGATGTACTAAACAATATCATTTTTTTCTTTTAACTAAATCTTACGTAACAAGAAGAGAAGACGCACATGGATTTTTTATTTTTGTACACCTGTGAAAATTTCAGTTTATTTATTACACTAATGATGATAAGAATGATTTTTCGAATTGATGTTGAAGCTATAAGCAGTCTCTTATGATCACGAACAATCATTTTTCTCTCTCAATTCTGAACCAATTACAAAATACTTTAGCTCAATTGATGCCTCGGTGAAACAGCTTTGTGCCTATTCGAAAAAAAAAAAACATCAAAACAAAAACAAAAATTATCTCAGCTCCTAAATGACTAAAAACCTGTTTTTTTTTTTTTTTGTAGAAAAATAGAAGGTACAATATGCGCCTACTCTCAACGTTCTACGACTGAAAATGCAAAAGTTATTCTATTTCTTTATACTGTTAAAACGAACCTGTTTTTTAAACCATTTTTAAAAGAATACAATTTGAAAAAATCAATCAAATTAACTTTGTACTTAACAAAGTAACTCTTAGGAAGAGAATCCAATGAGAATCATTAGTGTAAATTGTTTGAAAAAAAAATGCTAGCGATTTCACGAAAACACCTTTTTAATAAATAAATAAATTTTTGCAGAAACTGCAGATTATAACTATTTGAAATTTTAAGCGTTCATTAACCACATTAAGACATAATTTCCACTTGTTTCAATTATATTTGGTTGAAGGGGTTATTTGTTATTAACGATCGAAGAATACGCGATTTTGAGTGGTTTTTTTTAACTTTGCGAACGAATGGAATTACCGATAGTGACCATTTTTTTTAATTTGTAGATCTCTTCAAGAGCTAGATTTTTTATGTGAATAAATTTATCGTCCAATTCATACTGTTTGCGGGCCTTCAAGAAAACCGATTTTTTCAACTTTGAAAATTGTTTTAACGCTCCCAAAAAAAGTTGAGCTGTTTCTAAAGATAAATATTTAAAAGACTAGGCTACTTTTATGCAAAATTATTTTTTCGCTGAAGTATCTGTGAGTTTTTAAATGGGGTCCACAACAGATATTTCTCTTACGCAAGTAGGTGACAGGTATATGTATATATGTTTAAGGTGGCTCATCGCCCCTGCATAGCACATATTATGAATATATTATTATAAATGTTTATTAAAAGTTACGAGAAGTGTCACTTAGCCTGACAATAATATAGCTAGTGCTAAATATTATGCGATTTTTTTCATGATATTTTGTTTAATTTTTCAGATCTCGAAGCTAGAAAAAAAAATCATAAAATTACTTTAGTCTTTTTTATTTTCATGTGATTTTATATTCTTTAGGCTTATTCTCTTCCTTGAACAAATTCACAGGAGTCATCACGTGAAAAATTGAAAAAAATAGACAGGTTTGTATGACAAATCAATTGTTTACTCATTTTTCGTATTTCTATATGAACAATTGGATTTTCTGGGGTACCTATCAAAGTTTTAGCATTTTTTTCAATGATGACTCTCAATAAATTCTTTTATAGAAGATAATGAGCCTAAAAAATTGTAAATAACGTATAAATTACAAAAGATTAAAGTTATTTTTTGAATTTGTTTTCAAGCTTCGGGATCTGAAAAATTGAACAACAAAATTTTATACAAAAAATCGCATGATATTTAGCACTAGCTATATTATTGCCAGGCTAAGTGACACTTCTCATAACATTTATTAAACACGTATAATAAACTATTCAAAACATATGCTGTACAAGGGTGATGAGCCACCTCAATGAAGACAGACTAGCACGGTTACATCATGCTTCCTCAATAAATATATTCTTATGCCACCCAAAAATAATTGACCAAAAAAAAATGTTCTGAATACAAATGAAATCATCACTTCGGTTCAGACCAATTTGATTACAAAAATATTTTAAAACTATAATGGACACACTTTTGGTTAAACTAACTGCCAACATTTGATTTGAAGGTGAAAAACAAGGTAAAATTTCCCTTTTTTCTATTTTTCGTTTCAGGAAATAATTTCTGACACTTATGTGCTTGGTTCTTGGATTAAAACTTCAGCCAAGCTAATTGCTCCCTGATTGTCGCAACAGATCTGAATAGGTCCTTCATCCTGTACTCTGAGTTCCCTGGCAAGCTTCATAAGCCACAGAACCTCTTATGCAGCTAGCATCACAAAAGCCCTGCAGCTGACTACTAGACTTGCCAGAGTAGGCTAGTTTATAGCTAGAGGTACAGATACCTTAAAAGGAACTTTGAAACGACTCACTAGATTTACTGCATAATTTAAATCAGGTCTTCTCGCTTTACTCAAATATAAGACTTCCTACAGCAATTTAGTGAGGCACCTTTTGCAACTTGGCAAGTTCCTCTTCACTGAGTGAGCAAGTTAACGTCCAAGCCCGCTGGAAGTGGGATCGAAACTGGTGTACAGTCCTCCATAGAGAAACTTTTCAGAATGGTTTGAATGTAGCTTCCTGGCTCAGTTGGATGGTTTGCAGCTTTCGGTTCATTTCCACGTCGATGTCCAAAAATTTAAATAACTCAAATTTTCATAAAAAACACCTAATAAAGTCATTTTTTATTGACTTTATTATGATAAAATTTCATTTTATTTTATTATCTATTCCCGACAAATTGACACAGATCAAAGTACATCATCTATTTTGATCAGGTCAAAAATGGAAATTTTGAAAAACGTAAGAAAATGTTTCATTTGCAATTTTTAACATGGATGGTTTTTTCTTCACCACCAAACAGATGATAAACATGAGAAGCAATCACTTCAGCAATCTCTCCACAATAACTAAAGTAGTCAACTACCGTCTTTATGCTAAGCTCTCATTGATCATCATGGTGACACCAAGCTAGCAGATGCTGCGTTATAATTTATAAAATACACTATAAAATAATCATCCCATATAAGTTATCTGCTAAGTATGGCTAGGTTTGCCTGCTCTGCTAGCGCTTCGTGACGACAGTGGCGTCTGCCGCAACCAACGAGTCTGTGCAAGCGAGAAGAAAGAGCCGCGCAGTGGGGCGCCTTTCGCTCCCCTTCCTTGACTTCTCCTTCATCTGCCTGCCCGCACGGTCGTACTCTTTGAGCAAACAGTCCTTGCGTATTTAGTCACATACGATACTTATAGATTTGGTTTTACAGTTAGTTATCGTTATTAATAATACCAAAGTATTTGTGATTTATTACATGAGCAAACGTTGATTGCACAGCTAGAAAGATTAAGCTAGATACACAAGTTCAGTATTATAAATAACTAAGTGTGAATAATGAAGTGATTATATATTATTGTGTTTAATATAATATAAAATGTACTAAGTTTATTTGCCCGAAGCATGATACTCTTCCACGGCATCACCTTAGATTGAGTTTCTATTTCAGCAGGTTATGGGCCCAGCACGTTTCTACTGCGCCACGTGGAGGTGTGTTGGATGTCGTGGAGCTGGGGCGTGCTTCTAGAAGCAGTGCTCGGTGCGTCAGGGGAAGTTAGATTGTAAGGATAGAGAAGATTTTGTTGCTGACTGTGCGGCTAAAAGAATTCAGTGAAATTTAGCTAGGAAGAAACGTATTGGTAAATAGGTTTTATTGAGACTTGTGTTGTGCTAGAAGAAGATGAAACGACAAGCGGGGCGGCGCAGGCGTGTCTACGTCAGGATTAGCTGAAGAGCGGAGGAAGCACAGGTGCAGTGTGACAGTTGAGCATGGCGAAAAATATGGCGTTTGACAAGACGCTTTGAAGGACAAGGACACGAGTTGAGTCCCTTTCACAGATTCCGTTGTGGTACTGGTTAACGGTGCGGGCAAGGCAATACAGTGTGAGTAACGTTACAATTTTGTTTCTCTCGACTCAGTTAATGGAGTGCATGTTAAAAATTATCGTATCACAAGTTAGAGCGAGAATGTATATGTTGTAAGCTACAATAAATATAGTCGAGATGTTGATCGAAAAAGTAAGTGCCAGAATGGCATCTCTCCGACCGGAAACTCTAACTTGGCTGTAGCTTGGTCCTAATTAGGCAGCTACACAGAGAGAAGAAAGCACAGCAGTGACCGACATAGTGGCGCAGCGGTAGAGTTGCAGTTTTGTCGATCTCCGGAATCAAGTAGTGTTCGGGCATGGGAGGGACTTGGATTGAGTCTCGCCGTTAGCTCCGCTGCTTTTTTCCGGGGGTTCGATTAACTGTTTCTCTTACGTTACGGACAACGTGAACGGGAGGTGTGCAGGAGTTAGTCCTGGTGTTCATAGGTAGAAACCCGGTAATGACTCAGGCAATACACCGATTAGTTGTAGGTTTTATTGAGCATTTGAGACGATGGGGCCCTAGTTGTAAGTTTTCTCTCCCATAGAAAAAATCCAACGTGTTGTAAGTTTTCTCTCCCATAGAAAAAACCCAACGTGTTTACTGTCCTAACCCAGTGTGTGGCTAAAATACACAATGCTGTGTAAAACTAGCTATGTCTGAGATCGGGCAATGATAAACAAAAAAAAATGCACAGCCGTGGAGAGTGCCGCACGTACTTACAAATACAGGTGCCAGTGGAACTGAGTAGTGGAGGGAATAGCAGTGTGCGCTGCTCTGCTCGGCATGGCTATATAATGTGCTGAGCGGGGAGCAGTCGTAGCACAGTTGGCTAAGGCGCAAGTCTGAGGTACGGCTGCTCAAGTGGGGCGCGAGGGTTCGAGCCCCGGTCGGTGCAGGATGTTTTCAAAAACTGTTTCCGGCTGGGATTTGTTCCCAAGGTCCCGCGGCTGGTCCTGGTGTAGGTTTTCCCCTCATGAAAGAGGTTTTCCTGCACCACAGGGCGACCCAGGGGGTTATAAAAGCCTTGGTGCGCTCTGGGTAAATGCGGGACTGGCTGGGAAAGTTAGGGAATAGAGGGGATTAGTTAGGGTTTGGGATCAACACCTTCCACACAGAGGTAATAGAGGGTGCCCGTAAAAATCAGTTGTAACTGGTGTACGGGTAGGAAAA
>JAPYYV010001832.1:0-22684 GCA_030522625.1 Copidosoma aretas
ACAACATACCATGCAAAAAATTTGCTAAGTTGACAAGGTAGCATAACGTTACAAGCTTCTTTGAAAATGATATCTATTTGATAATTATATTCCACTAATTCTTTAGAAATATCTGTTTCTTTGAAAGTGTCGTATGTGATGTTTTTAACTGTTTTTTAATCTGTCAAAGATGTTGTACCTGCTACTTTATAAAAAGATATTATTACTACTGCCTTTTTTAAATATGAGCGAGTCAGTTAACACACAAAAAATAGTACTGTATGCGTTATATATAAATGCACTCGGTCATATATGCTAAGTTGAATTTGATTATTTGTTATATGATATCACAATATAACTGTCTGTAAATGTGTCTATAGTCCTAGCCCAAGCAATTGTTTTTTTTAATGTTTAAAATGGTGAAATGTCATCCTTTTTTATTTTAGAGGTAAACACATTTGGTACTGTTGAAAAATTAATTTGTGGCTTTTTAAACGAAACATTGTGTAACAAACCCTTATGCAATGTCAAATAGTACTATGTATACGAAGGCAAGAGTGAATAAAATTGATACAGAAACAAATTCAGTTTATCTTCTGTATTCCTTTTGTTTACATACACTATAGCTCGCTTTATAAAAAATGACAAAATATTAAAGAATAACGAAAGTATTATAGCATACCGAATATATATCGGATAGAAAACCATGTTTGTACTTCTTTTCAAGAATTGACAACAACGAAACAAACAACCAACTATAGTTTATACTACTTAAAAAAAGCAAATGAGAGAAATCAGAAATGATTGCAAAAGCTCCAAAATGTTATTACAGGAAATTAGAGCAGCTGCAAAAACTTTGACATATTGCTGGTTGGGTCGAAACTTTACACGATATATTACATGATGTTAAAAATGAGAGAAGTCTTTTAAAGCAGCTATTGTACTAGCAAAGGACAGGCCGATGTTTTTCGATGTATTAAATCAATTGTTATATGTGGAGTATTCAATATTCCAGTCTGCAATGTTAATAAATGGGCTTAGCTGATTGGTTATGAAAAAAGCAGGACAAACAGGTGATTAGTTGATGTCTGTATAGTAGCACACCATATTTTATATATCATCGTATATAAGCCATGACAATTAGTATGGACATTTGATTAGAAGAACATAAGTCGCCATGCTCCTAGTCGTACGAAATTCTTAGTTATAATAAGTGATCTGACTCAGCCCGTGTGGTTGCTTATTCGTCGATAATTCATTCGTTAAAAAATGATCTGTTTCATCTAAGATAGTCATTTTTACTAAACAAATAACAATCCTGCAATATCTTAAAGTAAGACAGAGTGTAGTATAAGCGACGTCTGCACGGAATGCAATAGTTATGTAAAGAGTGTTTGTTTAAATTGTATATTAAAAAGAAATCAATTATGATAAGATGTTGTGAAATGAGCTGCAAAAATTATTCTTTAAAAGGAAACATGATATTTAAAGTCCTTGCTCATTACGCGTATTTGTTCTTAGCACAGCAAAATGCTACTATAATTCATTAAGCTATTAAAGGTACTTACTTTCAGTAAAAAGACCAAAAAGGGCTTCTGATGCATTTTATTCGTATTTTTTACATTAAAATTTTTAATAATAATCAAAATGTCTTTGTTTTTTAAAAAACAATCATCATGACATTTAAATTTTTTCAATAATTCTTTAGATATTTATAATAAATTTTTCTCTCAATACTGACTTTAAAAAAAATGAGATTTGTATAAAGTTCAATTTTCAATGTTTATATGTTTAATTAATTTTTTTATAAATTGAAATTACATTAACTTTGCGTATAAAAATAATTTAATGAGTTTGCTTGTAAACAAATTATTGATCACTTTAATATCACCCGTTTGAAGTCTGTGATCAATTTTTTAAATTTAATTTACAAATTTTTAGCATTCATTTATGTAGAAAAACTTCGTTCACTATTTAGAAATATTTGATTTTTTGCTGTCAAAATTTTCGAAATTGTATAGAGTTGCTTCGGCTGATTACTAATCATAAGATCGCTCGAACTTATACAAGCTTTTACAATAGAATGGTGGTAATTGCATGAAATATCTCTATAGTGCGAAAAAAAATGTAACGAGCATAAAAACAATAAATCGCTGGAATCAAAATACTTAACTAAGTATCTAGATAATTTTATGTTAGGGCAATATAGATGGGATGAAATTTATTTGCAAGTCTAATCATTTTTAGTATGTTCGATATAGCTTCTATTGTTGTTTTTTTAAAACAAGAGCGAGTGAGTTAAGGACGTTCATGACACATAGCGCGTCTGGAAGAATCTTTCCAAAATTTTGACAGTATATTCAGAACAATAATAGAAAGTCACATATAAATTTTTAGACCTTTTTACTACACCGTTTTCTAGATATTACGTGACAAAAAAATCGCAATTTAACACGTAACCTTATGGAGGCGTTATATGAAAATCGACTTTGTAGGAAAACGGTTTGTACGATTTGCCCAACTTTTTTTCGCATGGCGCAATACCACAAAAGAAAGATTATACTTCACTGCACTCTCTACATTTCCCCTCTAACTGTAATAAACGCCCTTAACCCAAAAAAATAGTACTGTATGCTATCTATAAATGGACTTGGTAATATATGCTAGGTTGAATTTGATTATTTTTATCTGAAATCACAGCATAACACGTCTATGTATGTGCCTGAAGTGCCTGCCCAAGCAATCGTTTTTTCACTGTTCTATTAATTCTTAAATGAACAGTCTTTTAAAAAGAAAATATTTTAAAAATAGCATTTAAACAAAAAATAAATTGAAATATTTGTAAATAAAAAAAATTGGAACATCTTTCAATCTTAATTTTTTAAATTGAAGAATAAATATATTCCAAGCTTCTCCAATACATAAGCAAAAAGTTGCTAATCTAATTATAAAGTTTGTGAACTTATATGAGAATTATTGTTACAATTGATTTTATAAATATAAAAATAGGGGGGTTGGCGTGCGGAGCGCGTACGTGGGGGAAAGCTCAACTGAAATATGTGTATATATATACACACTTATATCATATCTAATTACCTAACCTTTTATTACTCTCTTAACGTTAAAAATGGTTATACTTGCGTATAGACTAAAAATAAGCTTCCTTTAATCAAATTTTTATTACTTGAAACAAAAATTGGATTCTGGTTAAGAATATAATGCTTGTGCTATAAATTTTATTTTTGTCCATAAAGTAAATTCCTCATATAAATGTAAATATTAGGCATTAATGCAATGTATAAATTTCATTTATAACAATGGAAATATTGGCACATATGTGCGAAGCGAAGTTATATGATAATATTCAAATAATTTATTGATACAGTACTATACTGTGTGGATAAGTGATTTATAAATATTAAAAATTTATCAATCTTAAACAATACAACGTTTTAAGCCATGCTTGTAATTAATCACAGTACCAAGTGTTGCATATTTTGGGCGTAATTTTACCACTGAACGTAATCTCTGCTTGCTCTTGTACCATTTCGTTTTCGGAATATCTGAGATCGACTTTCCTTGAGTCAGATCCAGTAGTCTTACCTCTGTGGCAGCCTGCTCCTAGCAGAACTCCTGCAGCGCAGATAATAAATCTGGGTGATGTTTAGCTTTAACTATTTAAAATCGATTGTGCCAGCCTTCTAACACATTAATTGTTACATCAAAGCCAGAACGCGCGCTTTCATATTGAATCTACAAATTTACTTACTATCTGGGTTGTTGCGCAGGTTTCTCGCTTGTTGTAGGTTTACCGACATAAATTGTCTGAGAATATTGTAGGTAAAGCTGCAGGCACACCGGCACCTTATTTTTCAGTTGCTGAAAGATTTCTACCACATTTTTCACCGTTACGAACGCCAAAGCCGCAGTCATGTGCATGGATACTTTGACTTTCCTGTCGTTAGGGTCATTGTAGGCAACTGGCACGGTCGTATACACAGGTCCGGCAACTCCAACGTAATAGTTAAGGCTCGAAACGACCGAACTATTGTTTTGCAAAGTGGCCACTGACTAATGGCGGCTACAATATAATCAAGTACGAGTGCCAGAATGTCAGTGCTAGATTTTTTCGTGGTCTATTCCCTTACGAGTTATCCTTCACAGAACCTAAAACTGTGAAGAGTTGCGTCAAAAAATTTAGCGAGACCTACATATATATACAATAATATTATGAAACTATGATATATAATTTTAGCAATCTTTGTGTAAAGTGTACGATGAACCTTAAAAATCCCGTCCGAGTATTAAACTTTGCTCGTCGTCAGCAGCTCCAAATAGTACAGGGTGCAAACAACGATAACGCGCAATCGAAGATCGCCTCTATCATGTGAATCATATAAGGTAAAGTACCCAGTAGTGAACCAATTGCCAAAATGGTACCATAAGTAGAACGACGTCCGTTAATTCTAATTACTCATTATCAGAGGATCGTTAGCTAGTGAAAAAAAATGCAATCATACTTCACGTATTGTCGTATCAGTCCATGTATTCTTTATGATAATTTGATGTAGTGACTGTCAAATAAAAAATAGTTTTTTTGAGGTACATGTTCATGGCATGACATATTGAATGCTTGGCAGGCCCGTAAGTGAGCCGTACGTGCAAAATCGTCACTTTTTAACACCTTCACATAAGTTACTTAAATGGAGTAAGCTGGACTTTTATCACTTCCGTCGTTTAATTATACTTTTTAGAAAATCATTTAGATGTTATTAAGTCGCTTGTTCACATTATTCATGTATAATTTTACGTGTTTCTCTGCAGGTACAGTTTCTGCATGATGCACCAGAAGTCGAATTACATAAGACAGCTGGTATTCATGATAGTAAATAATGTGGTTTTTAAGATAACATTCATCAAGCTACTTCATTATTCTCATTTATCAGTGATAGTCAATCAAAGATTCAATCACAAAATGCGGTTACAAAAATATTCTTAGAAAATTGGTTTCCTTATCACTGTACTCTATTCGCAAATTATTCTAACACATGTTTTTCTACTTCAAATCATGATTTTTGCTCATTTTCCTCATTATATTTTGATAATTTCATCGGAAAACGATGAATATCGTGTTAAAATTTGCATAAACAGTGATTACTTGATATTGTTTCACTTCTGGGTCCTATGTCATTCCACTACCCGTACAACCTTAGCATGTGGTGTTTTACTTTGAACCTTTTACCAAATAATTTTTTTCTTAATAATTATTACAAAGTTTAGTCAAACTGTTCTGTTTCCAACCACCCGCGGAATCTCAGAGCTGAACGACAGAAAAATAGTTTTTTGACATTTTGATTGTGAAACTAAAAAAATGTCTTATTTTGACTGAGGTCTCCGTATCTATTCGGGTACTTAACCTTACTAAAAATCCATCTCCCGTAAGTGTCATCTTATAAGATTCCGGTTGTCCTCGAAAGTTTCGAGTGATGTCGGATTAGCGGGCAAGATTTGTCTTCGTGCATGTCGCATTGATTTTGTCATATTCCGTCTCTCAGGCAAATAAGCAATAACTTTCTACGAGGTACACGGTAACAAATTCCGTAAAATTTAAGAAGGTTTTCTTTCAAGATTTTGCCGTTATTTGTGGTTCAAATTGTATTTGACTAACTATCTCAGCCTCAACTAACTCGCGATTTGGCGCATGATCATATAGTTAAGATTTCTGGATTTGTACATTTTCATCTTCACCAACCGAAACGTGCCTTGACGTGCAGAATTTTTCTCTTCATTATTGGCAGTCCCAGTACACTTTTCAGTTCACCGGCCTACGTAAATGAGTAAAAAATCCTTCATGAACTAATTTTAACTCGATAGTTTTTGAGATATTTTGACAAATTTAAGAGATGAATTCATTACACTTGAAAATTTTATTTGGTTACTGTTGACTGAACTTGAGTTAATGTTTGCTATGACCTTAATGTCATTAAAACGAAAGAAGTGGCATGTGTACATGTGTTTATTTGTGTAATGTAAATGTTTTCGAAAATTTGGATGTTCTTGATAAGAAGCATCGTGTAACTGTAATGCCGTGAATCATTACTTTTGTGAAATACGAATCGTGAATTTGGTCATCGTGAGTTTTTCGAATCGTGAAAATGGTGACTCGTGAAATACGATTCATGAAAATGGGAGGGAATTATGAATATTTTTTCTCCTGGATCTCAGATCTAAAATTAATTTTTACGTGGCGCTGGTGTAGTTTAATGTTGTACTGTCGCACAGTGGGAGATTTTGGTTATTTTTTACTCAAAACCTAATATCTCGAGAACGAAAACAGTAAAAGCAACGCTTTTTTCTATTTTCTTTGTAATTGAATACAAAATTAAGCAAAGATAGTAAGAACACAAAAAAATAACATCCTTATATACAAATTGTTGTTTAACTTTAATTTTTTAAATATTCACGACCGCAATTAGACAAAAAATTGATTTTTTCTAGGATTTCGTCTCTAATTCAGGAGTCAAATTCGAGTGCACAGGAGGTTTAGAGTTCGAGGATCTCTCAGGTGGATTTTTTCCTCCTCAATCTTGGTTTTAAAATGCATTTTTCTATGGCACTGGTGTAGTTAGATGTTGTACTGACGTACGAGAGAATCTCTGCAGCTCTCTAATTCATTGATATAATGAATTGCATTAGACGGCAAAACCATATGAGTCATTCAATATTTCGTAAATAGAAAAAGCTTGAGAAACAACGAACTAGTGAAGAAAAAGAAAGGCATGAAAAAAAATACAAAATTAGCCCAAGCTCACGATTTTGGCTTATACAAGTTAATACACTTTATCGTCAGTAGGATTGTGAAACCAGAAGAAATCATGGACCCCAAGATTTTTGATAGAATGTTGAAGTCGATAGAAGATATTATTGCAAAATCAAGCAGCGTGAAGAAATCAACAGTAAAGTTAGAACCGAGAGTCGGCAAGACCAATAATAGCCCGGATGAATTGAGAGATGAGTGCATTGGTAGACTTTTGTCTCTTGAGTCATAGTGCAAAGAAGATTGACCAAAAAAAAGCGGGTATACTTTTGGTAGGTGGAGACTGGAATGCAAGAACGGCAGAAAAGGGCTGCACTTGCGTACCTGGTGTAGCAGAAGAGTACACCGTAAGAGGAACACGGAAATTTAGCATTAAACACCGAAAGAAGAATACGTATCAACGACCTGGGAGAAGATGACTGGTTTTTATTAAATGGCAGTTTCGAAGAGAAAGGATAGATCGCACATGTAGATGCGAAAAAGGAGTTGACTATCAACTTTTTGATAACAAACCAAAAGCAAGCAGACGAAATACTGAATATAAACGTACGAATAAGCATTGGGTCGGATCAAATTCCACTGGAACCAACTATTGAAGTTGATATCCTGCCTGGAGGTATAAACAGATATAGGAAATCATGAGTACAGCTGGACGAATCCATATGCATAGAAACTTGGAAAAACCATTTCCTAAACAAACTAGATGCGGTGCAATAAAATACATCATTGAGGCTGCGTATCAGTCAAGTGCAGAAAAAAATAGTAATTATCCAACTAACAAAAAATAAAATGAAATATTAAATGGATTTAAAATGTCAAAAGAAGCTATTTCCATGCTCTACGATGTAGAATTATTTTAAAAATAAGATAATAATTTTTACCCGAATAAGTAATACAAACAATATTGTTATTTTTTTGAATGCAAAAGGATTGCACGAATAATTAGAACTTATTGCTGAAGTGATGTACGTAATGTAACTATCTTGTAGCAAAAATATTATTGAATTATATAGAACTATTTAATTATCTACACATGCCCAAACAGCAAAAACCGTTTTTTAGCATCAAAAATCGGTATAACAACCTTGATAGGGTTTGCAATATTAAATCCTTTTGTGAACCAATAAAGGACATAAAAGAAACACTTTGAACTCTAGATTATCGAAATCACTCGGTTTCTGAGATATGACTGATTTAATAAACACAAATTGAACTCTATACAAATATTTGTATTAAGCTATCAAAATCCAAATCGCAATGATCAGATTCTACTAGCGAACGGTACTATTTCAAATCGCTTGTAATTTTATACATTATTATGGTTATTTTACTACATTCAAGGAGAATCGGATTATTTCCACACTGAACGTAGTAATCTTACACCAATATTTTTATTTACAGTGTATGAGAGAGATAGGCTATAAAAGGTGGACCTTGTTATTATAGTATAATTCCTGTATTTATTATTGTACTGTGTCGCTTGTGAATTTAACCATAAAGGAAATGATATTTAAAAATTAATTCTTATTTCATAATTTTCCAGAAAAATCTTAGTATATCTTTCATAAAAATAAAAAAAAATAAATTTACCAAGATGATCAAAAATAGAAAATAAAACCTTTTTGCAATTACGTAACGTTTTGCTTGGTTTTTATTTTCGAAATATCCAAGGTTATATAATTCAATAACATCATGAAAATCATTTTAACGGATATTATATTTATAATTAAAATCATTTTTCTATCTTACACATCAATAAAGCTATCAAATTGGAAGACGAGTAATGTGAATTGTTTAATTCTTTCCTATAAAAAAAGATTGATGCCTGACAAAACGATGACAATTTACACCAAGTTGAAAATAATTATTGATATAAAAAAATGCAATTAAATAAATACAACAACATTACATAATTAATAAGTAATAAAGTAATGCAAACAGAAAAAAGTGATTATCAGCTTATCAGTCTCTCAATGTATTTTTTGAAAATCAAACTTGAGTTTCATGTATCACTGTTTCTATAAATATTATTTTCTCGTTTTTCGATATAAATCATCTCTGGAACTAAACGTTTATATTAGTTATTTTCTTGGTCTAAAATTTTAATTGAGTCACGATAAAAATTAAAAAATGATTGTGTATTGAGAGTATGGGTAAATAAAGCCGATTTTTCACTTTTTACCTTTTTACACATATTACAATAATCATCAGTCTTACACTATTTACATTTTTTATGAATTCTTTAATGTTTAGTTGTTCCTAATTTAAGATTAAATGAAATGAATAATCAAAATGCCTACTAATAAATTTAAGAAACCTGACAACTTGTATAAAAACAAAATAAATAAGACTAGATAATGTATCATTGGTAATGTGATATAGTGCTAAGGTGTCAGAGTAGTAGAACTTTAGAAACTAAAACGAACAAACATGAAAAAATTTTTATAAAAATGTAGATGGTGTAAGACTAATGATTATTTTAATACGTGTAAAAAGGTAAAAAATGAAAAATTGGCTTCATTTACCCATACTCTAAATACAGGGCATTTTCAAAATTTTGATCGTGATTCAATTAAAATTTTACACCAAGAAAATAACTGTTATAAACATTTAGTCCCAGAGATGATTTATATCGAAAAACGAAAAAAAAAAAAATATAATGGAACCAGTGATACATGGAACTTAAGTTAGATTTAAAAAAAAGACATTGATAGTTTGATAAGCTGATGATCACTTTTTCCTGATTGCATAGCTTTATTATTTATTAATTATGTAATGATGCTGTATCTATTCAATTATATTTAATTTTATTCATAATTATTTTCAACTCGGTGTAAATTGTCACTGTTTAAATCTCGCGCCTTATTGACACTTGCTTGTTACTAAAAATGCGCCTCGTAATGTCATCATTAATACATACAATAATACCTTAGTACACGTTGTATAGTGAGCAGACTATTTCGTTGATTTCAAGTTGACGAAATATAACTTTTATTATATTTAGTTTAAGTGAATATTCGACGTCGCTTACTTGTAAGTTTGGAAAGTTTAGCCATTGTTATCGCTTTTCTTGGTTTGTGTGTGATTCGTGTGATTTTTACGTCTGTATAATATCTGTTTTTATTACAGTTTACTTGAAAAGGGTTGTCAATATACAACCGAAACGTTGTACACTTTTCGAAATCAAAGATAAACTTGTCGACAGTATGTAACGCAACTCATCGACTTTATTAAGTACTTTTGTATTTTTAGTGAAAAGATACTGTGATAAAATGGTTCAAAATTACCAAAAAAATATAAGTAATCGTTCCACCTGGGCACCAAAAGATCTACATTTTGCTTTAAAAGAGGTCCAAAAAGGAAAATTAATCAAAAGTATGGCAGCTACTTATACAATTCTTCGATCTACGTTGTAAAAAATATTGGAAGAAAAGAGTGATGTGACGAAGAAGACTTAGGTCGGTTTATTATATATTCATTTAATATTGTAGTTACTGAACATTGTACTTATCTGAAACTATTTTTTTTGTAATCTGGATTCACTCCAACTTTAACCGATAAATAAGAAAACGTGTTACTGATTTTTTACTGATTCCTGGGGCTATTTGTACCCCAGCCTGTGACTGTTTTACCCTGACTGTATAAAGGTTATTAACTATTTCGTTTAGAATTTTACCGAAAATCAGGCGCTTTACTACCTCTTACGTGTTCAAAGATCAATAGTAATACTTTAATATATCCTAAGCTATACTGCTAGGACTCTCCAAATCATGACTCATAGTAAATAATATAAATTTGAAGATATACATACGCAAAATTTGAGAAAAATTGTAAGAAAAGTCTTTTTGCTCGACTAATACCTTAAGGTGATGGTTGTACCTCGGTCTCTGTCATTCGTCTAACTGACACAGAAGTTTCGAAGTTATTGAAGATGAAACAAATCTTTTTCACTTACTTGTTTGTTGATTAATTATTTAATACTATCAAACTCCGATTCTACATTCGATAGTACAAACATAATTATTTTTGTGTATGTGTGTGAATGTGTGAGTGCGTATGTTCGTGCGTGCGTGTGTGCGCGCGCGCGTGCATGCGTGTGTGTGTGCGTGTGTGTGTGCAATTATATTATTATTACATTACAATTTTAAAAATTATAATTACGTATATAATGAGAAAAAAATCACAACTTTTAAAGTATCTGAAAAATGGGAGATAAATGATGGACTAGAACAGTTGTACATTGTTCTCCATTGAAGTGCCAACAGCAATATTATTGCTGATTACCGTAGAGAGACTGTAAAATAATAAATTGAGACTGTTGCCTCACAAAGCGTTTCCAGACTGCTAGTCATGTCAATGAATCCGTTATAATAAGCGCTAACAGTGAGGAGCGCTCAGGCGCTATGTGAGAGAGTTGAGCCGCTGCCGCGCGGTTTTGGCGCGCTAAAAGTCGGTGGCGCTTGCAGATTTGTCTTTATCTCGGCTTCCTGTACACTAAAAAAATAACCATAAACACTTACAATAACAAACGTAAATATGATAAACTGCAAAAAAAGTAGACAAATTAATGAAATACGCTGATAAAAAATTAGTGATTCTGTTAAGTAAGGCATGTAGCGCAAACTATGCAACGAAGTGAAAAAAGTGAGGATTCGTGTTTATCTCATCGAGCTCTCCCAAATCGATTACAAAACAATTCTTATGGGGGCACAGAAAGCCGAGATAAAGACAAATCTGCAAGCGCTACCGACATTAAGCGCACCAACACAGTTTCCCGTACGGTCTCCCTCGGAGGCCAGCGACGAAGGCGCGGTGGCGGCTCAACTCTCTCACATAGCGCCCGAGCGCTCCTCACTGTTAGCGCTTATTACAACGGATTTATTGCCATGACTAGCGGCCTGGAAACGCTTTGTGAGGCAACAGTCTCAATTGAGTATTTTACAGTCTCTCTACGATAATAAGCAATAATATTACTGTTGGCACTCCAATGGAGAACGATGTACAAATGTCCTCTACCATAGCGTGAGCGTGCTCCATACTGATGGCGCTTATTATAATGGATCCGTTGACGTGACTGGTGGCCAGGAAACGCTTTTTCATATTTTTTTAATAAAATTTGAAGGGATGAAAAATATATTATTCAAATTTCAGCAATTGTCATCAAACAATGTGACCTGGGGATTAAAAAAAAAAAAAATAAGAATAGTTGGCTCTGATCCAGAAAATCGTATGACAACAATTTTTTTTAAATTCGGAGAAAAATGCTAGGTAAATTAATTTTGAATTGGCATGTCTGTAAACACAAAATAAAAAAAGTTATTGCAATTGTTTATACAATAAAAGCATGCACCATTTTTAACTCCATTTTTGAGCAAGTTTATTTAAATAATCAACTCAAGTGCTAGATCTGTATAGTAAAACATCTTTCAAAGAGTACGTAGCTTCCAGAAAAATGAAAATCTGACTGCCTTGCGCTACAGAAATTAAATTATACAAAAGCATCTTTTTACTTGTAAATTGGAATTTTGCAAAAACTGTTGACCTTACAGAAACCAGGTTCCAAGTAATTTTCAAGCGCGTTAAAAGGTATAAATATAAAGGAATTTTTAAAACTCCAATATTGTTGTAACAAAAGTTATTGCAAAATTAAATAACCACTTTTTTGAGGTTCTTATAACATTAAAGGAATGTTTACCAACCGACATTAATTCTGTTGGCGCCATTTTGTAGATATTTCTAACGCTAAAAACATTTGATCAAATCTTTTTATTATTATTTTATCAGATTATAAATAACATGAAAAAATCTGGTTTTTCATGACTTCAACCAGCCGCCATTCTGATATTGAAAAATTCTGCGCGAGGCAACAGTCTCAATTTATTATTTTACAGTCTCTCTACGATAGTCAGCAATAATATTGCTATTAACACTCTAATGGAAAAAAAATGTACGACTTCCCTAGTCTATGATTTATGCTGCAAAATTTGTTGTCAAAATATTTTGTTGTGACAAAATGACGTAATTCTTACTTTTCATAACTGATGTACTTATTTTTTGAGCAATAAAATATGAAATTCCATATCAATTAAAATAAGAAATAAAAGAGTATCACATCACGTATCATGCAATTCATCAACAAAATTTTCAAATTAATATAGTTATTTTCACGTACACTAAAACAAAGATTTAACAGTTATTCTATACATGAAATTCCTTCCTCTTTGTTCCAAAAGATATTCAATTAATCAAGTTATTTTCAATCAAACATTTCGTTAATTCCTTAACATTTCGTCAATGTTCTTTAATTCGTACTGTTAAATTATGTTTTGGAGCGCATTATGGGCATTCACAAGTTTTATTTGATCATATATACTTATTTTCACGTATAGTACAACAAAAATAGAACACTCTTTACTCACCTGAAATGGTCATACTTTACTTCCTTTATGTTGTAATAAAATAAATCAATGTTTATACAATTTTATCTTTTTATTAATTTCTCTGATAAATTATGTTCGGCCCAGCCTTATGATTATCTGCAGAGTAGTTTAAAATATACATTATCAAAAAATTTTCTATTTTAAATTAATAAATTTAACTCTGGCTTTAATAATTAATTATAATTAATAAGGAATTGTAAAGTAGAGCATTTAAGAATTTATGCTAAAAAAATTAGGGAATTGAATGAATCTTCTTAAATTTTTTGAAGAATATATTTTTTCAAGGAAAGATTCACCACACTGCTAATAAATTTCTGTCGGAATATAGTAATCAGTATAATTAATAATGATAGAATGTTATTGTAAATCTGAATTGAAATCAGGATAGTAATTCATAATGTTTTGTATCAAAGTTTTATAAAATTGTTTTGTTGCAACTTTTAGTGTATCGGCTATCTTGCATTTAACTTAGTAACCTCAAATAGTAATAATGTCGTCGTGCGCCAAGTGTAACAATGGATTTTCATATTTTTTAATTATTACATAAACTGCTGCTGCAACTTATTTTATGCTACCTTTGAATGTGAAGGCCTCCCTTCTACTAAAATAAGAGTGGCTAAATTAAAAAAGAAGCCGTTGCTTGTGAGTTGCTTATAAGTGTTTACATTACTATGAGAAGGGTAATATACTTTCCTTGCTAAAGATCTGGGATCTGTTTACACACTTCATGAAAAAGAATCAACGTTACAGCAATCAGTGGATGAGTTAACATTATCGCTAATCTGGATATTTCAGAATTAAAAAAGAATGTAAATACATTGTAGACGGGCCACGAAATTGCTCAAATCGAAAATACAATAACGTTAATGCAAGATAAAAGTAAACAGGTTACTAATAATATGCAACTTAATGATATTAATACTAGCAAACTTACACACGACATTCAAGATGGACTTAGTCGGGCTAAGAATATCATTATTTTAAGAGTTCAACAAATAAAACGTGATCCAAAAACTAAGTTTGAGCATGATGAATCGGAAGTTTTTAAAATTTGAGCTTCTGTAAAGGAACTTGATTTTGCACCTGTTACAACATAAATAATTGAAAAAAATGGCAAAACATTAAGTACTAACACAAAGTATTAAGGGATCAACTCTACCCTTCCTCCCATTATTTCCGACGGCACGTCGTCGAGAAAAATTGTTGACGGAAATGTTTTTGAACCTTTGGATTTGTTAATGCATGACCAAAAGGATTTTATGTCATTTCACATGCCTCTTAACAGATCTTATATAGCCACATATGAATTCTTGGACAGTTTAAGACGTACGTTAAACTGGAATCACTTCATCTATGACATAATTTATTACAGTATAAAATTTTTCTAAAGCTAAGTTAATAGACTCCTTACTCAGTACAAAATTCTACTCTACACCCACAATAGCATTATTAAGATTAACGTTATCAGCATTCAGAAAATCATGCCAAAATTTATTGGGGTCAGTCCTTTTTTTTGCTGTGCAATTAATTTCTAAATTACCAGGATTGTGGTGAATATCCAAAGGAACCAGGTGTTCGTCGGAGTCAAAAAATGAAACAGCGATCATGGAAGGGAATAGTAGATCCAAAGTATACTGCCTTTTTATGCTTACCACTACATGTGGTAAGTTGAAATCACTTAATGATAACAGTTTACAGTCATGTTGCATATGGGTGGATACGCCTTAACTGCCCCAGCGCCACCGCAAGCGGCCCACTAGAGTGCTATGCACGAAATTTTGACTGTATTATTTTTGCTCCAAAACATAAATAAATAAAAAACAACGATGTGTATTCTGAAGCGCTTTGACCTCAGCTTTCGAATAACATCGATCATTTTTAAGATTTTTTTTTACACAACCTAGAAAAATTCAAATTAAAACAAAAAGCGTGTTTTTATTTTGGTATTCGTAAAAAACGAAAAACACTTATATTCTTACAATCTTCATCGAAGTAAAAAGAACTAATATTTCGATCTGCGCTGTCGAAAAAAATTTGAAGATCATGCCGAAAACACGTTTTTTATTTGAATTTTTATTTTTCTAGGTTATGTAAGGAAAAATTGTAAAAATAATTAATGTCTTTCAAAAGCTAAGTTTAAAACGCTTCAGAATACATATCGTTGTTATTTTTTAATTTATCTTTCGAAGCAAAACAACGCAGTCAAATTGTCGTACTTGAGCGGGCCGCTTGTGGTGGCGATGGCGCTAGGGCAGTCAAGGCGAATCTCCCCATATTAGCTATAAAATCGGCTAATACTCTGAATCTAATGTACGAACTGGTCAGCGATGTAGGTGTTATGCATGCATTCATAACTAAAAATTTTCCACGACTATCAGACATCAAAATAAATAAATCGTCATTTGAAGACATAATCTCAAAACTTTCTTGCACTGGTAGAGTTTTTGACTGGTACCAAAAAACCACCATCCTTATGTAATGTTTCAGAATCTTGCTTCCTGTTATCTCTGAAGATATTATACTTATCAAAGCCTTAAAAAACAGCTAAGCTTTTATAAGTGACCGCACGCCGTTGCTTAATTCGTGAACCGCAATAATCAAAAAGTTCATTCCCATTGGCTGGTTTGATAGCATAACCACTCTCATTGGTAGATTTCATACTTTGTGTTTCACGAATTCAGCCACAATGTGTGTAAAAATTTCGGTTGATTGGTATTGAGGATATACATATTGATAAAAAAACTCATCAATAATTGGACGTCTAGATAAACGAGATCCCACCTTCCCCAGCTTCGGGTTGCGTCCGACTTTGTCTAACCCTCAACCTAACCCAATCCCTAACACCATTGTATAATATCTGTGTCGATCTCTTGGAGATTGTCAGTTTCCGTCTCTATAGAAGATGGCATACGTACACCCAATACATAAAGACGGTGGCCGGTCTAAAGTAAACAATTATAGTCTAATTTCTATCATGATCCATTTGTCTAAAATCCTTGATAAATCAGTTAATGATCGTGTATCGTTATTTGTTTAGGCTTAAATCAGACCAGAACAACGTGGCTTTGTTGCAGGTAATTTAACCGTGACAAATTTGCTGATATACTAGAATTATATATTTAACAATACAAGTAATGCCACTCAAGTAGATTCCATATGCATAGACTTGGAGAAAGAATTTAATAGAGTTTACTACTCGAGGCTTCTTCAAAGGCATGGAATATGGAGATTCGTGGTTTTTTATATTAATGGTTAGAGTCGTACGTTTCCCGGAGAAAACAAGCGGTTAATCTGTGTAGGGAGGTATCCAGGTAGGCCGACGTTATATCTGGTATGCCATAAGGTTTGCATCTGGGATTGACTTTGTTTATTATGTACATTAATGATTTACCTTAAATCTTTTAATCGGCCAAGGTGCTGCTATTCGTGGACAATTTAAAACTATTCCCAAGGGTGGTGTCGCCTCTAGATACCTCCACAGAACAATATTGGTAGACTCGCGGTTGGTCAATTGATAATGGCATGACTGTTAACCCATCTAAATGTACAGTTATTACTTATAATACAGGAGATGGATGCATAGACCATGTATATATGCTTGGTACTATAACAAAAAACATGACAGTAAAAGATCTTGGTGTAATATTCGATCAGTTTATGAATTTTGATTGTCACCTCGACTGGCTTATCTTAAAAGCAAACAAGATGGTAGAATTTATTAACAGTACAACTTTTGATTTTGCCGATCCTGCCAAGGTGATTACCCTTATAGGTCCCTAATCGATCCTACACTTATTCATGGTTGTAATATCTGAACTCATACGAGTTCAGCGCATTACAGACTGAACATCATTCAACATAAAATCATGCATTATTCAGCATATAAAATAAATTGTCCGCTTCATTACACTGATTAGGATTCCCCAAGCTGAGACATTTATTATCTGTAGTGCCTGTTAAGGATTCACATAATCATCATGATCTTATTTTTATTCATAAAATACACCACAACTTCATATCATCTAGTTATATAAAAAACTTGTTTCTTAAAAGAAACTTGCAGTATAATTTAACAAGTCCTTGTCTCCAACCGAAGTGCAAACTGATCAATCGTATTTATTCCATAAGACTGTTTCTCGATTAATTAGAGCTTCAAATCTTACGGATGAAGTAAGAGACGTTATTAGTATATTCTAAGAACTGTATTGAATGTTTCTCAATCTACGATTGTAGAATAATTTGTTGGTTTCATATTTAATACATAAATAAATATGTAAGGGGTGCGGGGACTATTGAAAAGGGTTAATTTGTGGTCCTAATATTAAAAACGAAAAATCTAAAAACGAATTTATCCTTGTTTTAACAATGGATTGCAGGAAATATCCAAATAGTGTATAGAGAGACTGTGGGAAGACCAATTACCCAAATACATTTATCTTATGCCGACGTAATTTTTTTTATTTAGTGGTAGAATGTAAGGAACTTTTGAAGGGGTAGGGCTGGGCTTTAAGTAATTGGTTTAGAGTCTTTCTATGAATGCCCCGCTATCTTGAAAATATTTTAAATACGTCGAACTCCTCTGCTGCACTCGATAATACGAATAGAATTATTATTCCTTGCGTGTGTGAATGTGCAACTATATTGCATCCACACATTTATACGTATTAAACTCCATTCTAAATATGAAATCAAACAAAGGTTGAACTTGCTTGGCATGAAGTTTATGCGTATGCATATGTGGGTGCAATATAATTGCACACACACTCACACGTGTAAGAAATAGTAATTATGTTCGTATTATCAAGTGTAGTAGTATAGTTTGATAAATTTAAATGATAAATCGACGGACAAGTAAGTACGGGAGTTTGAGTTTAATTGAGAATATTTTGTTGGAGGCCTGCACAGGGCTTTGAGTTATTTGGTTTAAGTCACCCAGTAACACAATAAGTTTATAAATTAGAGTAAGGGGGGAGACTATGTGGTAGCATTAGACATAGGTCGTTGGATACATAACCCAATAACCTAATGAAATTTTAAAGGGGGAGGGGGAAATTAAAAATTTGACATAATTAAAACACGTAGTAATCGAACGAATATTTTGTGGGGTGCTGGGGGAAGAGGGGTAGGGGGGTTGTATGGGAAATATTTTGATTAGCGGTGGAAGAGTGTCAGGGGGCTTAACATAACTTTCATTACGTTAAAAAAAAGAGAAAACTAACTAATTTCTCCCAATAACGCTCGTGCGGAAACTGTCATGCGCGCATTAATCGCTTTCCCATTGCACTAGCATCGTAATATACTGCAAAGGTTACTCTGTTCACCCCATTTTTACCTTTTTTTAAAATTTATTCTAATTTTAATGATTCAGAAAGTTTGCATATATATTATTTTGATCCAATGCTTTTGTACGCTTAGAATAGATTTTGCTAAGTCTTATTCTTGTAGTGATAAATCGTCAAAAATATATATTTTTTTCGATTGAATACTGTGTTAATTTTTATGTCACATGTTTTTTTGCAGGATCTTCTAATTCCCAAGATTCTTTTCCAGCTGGAAGTACGAACAATACCTCTGTTGAATCATTTGTCAACTATCCAAATAACTATTCCAGTAATACTAATAGTGCTCAGACTGTAGACTATGCACCTCAACCACCACGACCACCGAGCCAAAGTAGCTCTCTCGCAGGTAAATTATAGTGCACGATGAGTATTAAAATAATTTTTTTTCTATATTTATTATGTGTGCGTGTATTTATTCTTATTATGTAATATATACATGCGCATCATGCTTGATATGCATAGCATTGATGAAATATTTGTATCTTTACATGTTTATAATTCCATATCTTTATGATAGTTAATACGATTGCTGCCAATTTTTAAAACACCATGCTGTCTCTAGATTCTAGTATTTAAATATGAGTTTTAGACTTGCATCAGTAAACAGCAGTAAAACGTCGAAGGCAGAAAAAAAAAATTTTTTTTTGAACGCAGTGGCCATCGTGGTCCATGTTTCATAGCCAAACATTATTCTAGTTATTACTCTTTCTTTTTTTATCTGTTATTTCAGGTAAACAGTGTCGGTAATCTTATTTTGCAGTGTTATACGACCTTTTTAAAGTAGTCGTGTTGCAAAAAGAGACTTTTCTCACTCAGAGCTCTTCTCACCGTTCCAATAAAAAAGATAATTGAATTTCAAAAAATTCAAAAATCTGACCGTCATATCTTTTAATCTTAGTTCATATGTCTTTAACGCATGTGTATCAAAAAAGTCTCCGATAACCGTCAAAAAAAAAACACGTGTTTTAATATGCTCGGTAACTGGTTACTAACAAAAATAAAGGATTAAATCATCTACAGTATTTTCAGCTCAATAGTTTAATCAAGTGCAACGTCATGTTGCGGATGTTTATAATGGCTTTTGATGAATACTCTATGGGCAAGGTAAATTTTACAAGTAGTACAGCCTTTTCAGACTGAACTATGACAACGGGCAAGATGATAGCCACTCTGGATGCTCCATCATAATAATACTTTTCATTAATAAACGATTCAAAAAAATTAAATCATTTTTTAAATTAATTTATTGTTTAGATTGTACCAAACAATTTTTTTGTTATTTATCGGACATTAAAGATATGGTATCAGAGTATGATCGACATTTGCTGAATTTCGATCAAAAATGGCGTCATGTAGACATCGCCCACGATTTTCTAAATAAAGTCGGTAAATCTGGAGCTTTTTGAAAAGTTTAGAACAGTTGACAAGACACGGGTTACAAATATGACGTTGTCACATAGCAAATAAATCTGCTTGAATAGTTAAAATCGGGAAAAGTTAACAAGTTTGACTACGTAAAACTGTTTATTATCTGTTTACTTGAATTCTAACGACTTAAGGCATCAAACGTTTGTACTATATAATTGTACTATACAATACCACCTTAAAAATTATGAATCGTGTGTTCCATGTCAAGTGGGCCATCTAAATATTTCAAAATCGGACATTTTGGTTTCAACCAAATTGAGCACACGTTATCTTTAGAATATGTACTTTATATTCAGGAATTTTTATGATGCTATCTTTCGTTATTTCAAAATGGCGAACGAAAATGTTTTAAAAAACAGAGATTAGTGTTTAGCCCTTTGAGTCGCCATTTTAAAATCACCATTTTGATTTTGCTACTTTTCTGTTATATTTGTGTTCTATTTTTTTAATAACGATAATTACTGTATTTATTGTAAGTATATAACTGTTCTATTCATAACAAATGAGTGACAATCGGCACATTTATGATCTCTGTTTTTTAAGACATTTCCATCCGCCATTAGAAATTAAAAAAAGCGCAGTACGAAAATTTCTGGATATAAAGTACATATCTGATGGATCATTAATCTGTGCCAAATTTGGTCCAAATCAGAATTACCGTTTTTGATACAGTTTAGTGGCCTGCTTAACATAAAATGCACGATGGCATGTAGCATTTTAAGTCGTCATTTTAAATCTGCCAATTTTATCTTGTTTATTTTGTGTTTTAACCTTTTTAAGAACGATTATAACTGTATTCATAGTAAGTATACGACTGTTCATGCATATCAGATGAGTAAACATGTGCACTAAACATTTGAGATCCCTGTTTTTTAAGACGTTTCCATCAGCCATTTCGAAAAAAAAAACAAATCACAAAAATTACTGGATATAAAAAACATATCCCACAGATAATGTTTGCCAAATGTAGTTGAAATCAAAACGTCTGTTCTTGAAATATTCGGCTGGACATGGAATTGAAGTTATATACCGTCTGCATGGATCCATCATTGGACAAAACCAGTGGAATCGTATGAAAACACTCGTAAAAAATACATCACAATAACGCATCTGCTAAAACCTTAATTCTTATTCATAATCAATGATAAACACCACCATGTTATTGCATCTACTACCATAGTGCTTTACAACTTTTTTTTATCTTGAGGCTTAAAAAAATCACGGGATGACCATTTTTTCTAATATTGTTAAGATTAAAATAGAAGCACTTGAATATTTGAGAGATGTACCAAAAAATTATATTTAAAAGTGGTTTATATTATATGTAAAGTTATAACAAGTGTTATAAATCATCCTAAAGTTATCCTGAAACATTATTTCACCTCCTAAAATCATGGAAAACTCCTAGAATTTCACCTATTCCTGGAAATCCGAATTTATGAATTTTGCTTTGCATTTAAATATTCTGATTCGACTAAAGTTGAAGTCCAAGCGTTTAAGAATAGAATTATAGATTGACTGCTTAATTTAATTTTTTAATTGACTGCAAAGTTATCCACAATGTTATAAGTAAGGCATATGCAACCTACTTCAAGTCGAAACAAGCCGATCTCGATAAAAAATATCGAAGTGAAAGGTTTTTAAAAGTCTTGTTTCGAGGTCTTGAAAAATTACTTTCGAACGCGTTGTGTGGATACAGGTTATCTACAAGATGCGACTTATTTCGTGTACTAGGTTTTATCGTCATTTAATCTAATTCACTAAATGAGTATTTAGCAGCTAACAGCGGCTCAGTGGTAGAGCGTTTACCTTCCGCCTGGAGGGCTTGGGTTCGTTTCCCCGCTCCGTCTACTGGCGGGACCAATGTGGAGTGTTTTCTCTACATGTCCCATTATCACTTTGATAGCCTCTGACTCTTCGGTGTAATACCGTGCCATCGTAGTCAGTAATAAAAACGGTACCACAGTTTTAGATACTCACATAAAGATTTAATATGGCATACTGGAGTCACAGTAATAAGTGACCCAAGGTCAGCAAATGCAAACAAGACAAGAATGAGTATTTATGTGTCTCTCTCCCTCTCTACACACATCCTGTATAAAGTAGACAGTCCGTCAGGGGCGTCTGGGCCAGAACAAATTTTTGTCCAATCAATGCATTGATACCGGCATCTCGTGAAAACGCTCCTTGAGTATTGATAAAACAGTCTTCAATTCTTGAATTATAGTAAATAGTATTGAAAATATTATTATTAGACCTTATGACGTGCATAAAATGAATAATTGTATAAGTATAAGAACAATTAAAAAGTAATAATAGTCTAATAATAAATGAGCTTTCCCTACTGAATACACTAATAGAAACGATTTTTAAGTTTAATTGTTTTTTAGAAAATTTACTAAATTCATCTTGATTCCTTTTTATCGCTGTTTCATCAGATATCGTACAAATGACGTCTAAAAATCCTGGAAAAATCCTGGAATTTAAAATTAAAAAATTTGTACGAATCCTGCAGGAAAATATAATAAAGTTCGCGAATAAGATCCATTTACTTACAATTCTTTATGAACTATAAATGATACCAGACTTGATTTTAATCACATACAAGGCCTAATAAAAAGTTTTTTTTTTAAGTTATGCTTCTAGGCACGTTGTACGGGGGCGGGGGTGGGGGGCGT
>JAPYYV010001833.1:0-22683 GCA_030522625.1 Copidosoma aretas
TTTCATTCGCTTTTTTTGTGTAATATTTATAACATTACTCATTAATACGGGACTGCACGAGTATTGGTGCCTGCACGAGTAATGGGTCCCTTACCTTAGTGGCCAAGCATTGGGGCATTCGACTAAGTTGAAAAATAGATAATAACTTTATTACTGTACTTTCAAAAAACTATTTTGTCTCAGTACTGTTTAGAATAATGTAAGAACTTTCAAATAATACCTAATGAGACTTGAAATTTTACTTTTTTGTAATATTTACGGAGTATTTTCGAAATTGGCTTCCTAAGATGGCCAAGCATTGGTACATTTACCTTATAATTTCCTTTCAAGGTACTCAGCGGGAGAATCGCCAACTTTTCTTGTTCAAGACGGTCACTTTATAACGAAATCTTCTTAAATTTTCTTAGTAAAAGTAGGTGACGACTGAAGTGGAACTGGAAGTATGTTTCTCAGATAAGTTCTTAATAACGATATAAAGATAAAATTTCGACTTTATTGCAGCCATTTGAACTGAGACTAAGAATTAATAATATTTCCTTGATTATCGGTATCAATTGAAAAAACAAACGTATCAACACTATGATGAGCAAGTTTTGTGCTTCTTTATTGGTCTTGTCCAACAAGCTTTTCGATAGTGTAATTGCGATATTTATCTTAGAAAATTTTGTTTATTGTTGCAAATATTTTCAATAGACTAACTATTCAACAGTACATGAGTTAAGTGGTTCGTCAAAGACGCAGTCGACTCTTTACCGAAGGTTAATATTTTTTTGTAATGTACGATGGTAAAGGAAAATTCACGCAGTATTCTATTAAATAGGTCATTGGACACCGTATCAATCAAAATTTAGAAAAAATTTTTTGAGAATGACAATCGTTAACTGTTCATGTTTGTATAATTTTATGTAGTTAAATTAATTACAGTACTAAAGATAGCAGAATTATAATTTACCAACATAAGTGTAACTTCATTCCAACAGTACGAACATATTCATAAATAACTTACTGCAATAAAAAAAAACATTTTTCAATCATTTGAGCATGCACGTATCGTACAATAAAAAGTATTAGCAGCAATCCTATAAAAAAACTAATTTTTTAGTTCATAACGACGAAAACATTTTACTAAATGAACTTCAAGAAAACGCAGATGTTGCAGCATTTCATGCAGATATTGGACATCTGATTGTTCGTTTTGAAAATAATGGTAAGTTGGGTTTTCTAAAATTATTTACTGTCACTTGTCTTTACGTATCCTTTTGAACTGCTCTGACTACTTTCCGTGTATTATTTGATAAATCATGTTAAAAAATAGATAAATATTGTTACCCATACTTTAATCCGTATACATTTAACGATGATGCTGAAGTGGGTGGAAACGGAAGGAGAGGTCGTAGACGTTTGAGAAGGCCAAATCAAGGAGTAGCTATTGAGAATCCACTAGATGCAGAACACAATCAACAGGAAGAAGTAAACGAGGAACCGCACGTTTCACTGAACTTGCAAAATGAAGAAAATCAGCCTCAGCCAGACGTGGAAGTTAATGAACCTGTAGTGGTGCAAGATGAGCAGATAGCAGTTCAAGAAGATGATGCGCAGCTGAAAGAAGTGGTGGTTAACAATGGTGAGAGGCCAAGAGTAGATAAGCCAGGCAAGATTCAAGCAGATAAATCAGAAATAGAAGTGGATGAAAATCCCGCACCAGCTCCATTTATGCCTATTAATGAGATACATCAACCACTAAGTCAAAATGAAAACGAAGGTATTGAGTCCGAGGCTCTAAATAATATTAGGATATTTCTACGTGATATAGCAACTTAACAAACGTTTTGGAAGCGAGGCTGTATTTGACAAATGATATAGCAGCCATAACTTATGTAACTTAGAATCGAAATGTGTACCTTAGTACTTGTTCTCTCTCAGAGCGTCTCGCATGCATTACAAATATCCTGTTAGCTTATTACATATAATCAGCATTCTAAAAACAGAACTAACAACTATTACATTATTTAGAAGCAGAGCCACCTAGAAAGCAGAAAAAACGCCAAGCCGGACGTTCATGTGGTATGGTACTATTTTTTTCTACATTGCACCAATTAATTTAAAGACAAGCTATTTTTATTGAATATTTTTATTTTATAATAATTTTAAAAACTATAATAAAATAAAGGCTATGGGTTGATATTGATTAGTACACAAAAGTATTTTTAGCGAGTAAAAAATTATAATACAAACAGTATGCCAACACAATTAATGGTAATTCATGTTTTGTTGTTTGGTTTTCATTTTTTATTGACATAATTTTAATATATCATTTTAACTGATAAGTTTTAGAGATTATTAAGCTGTTGTAATGCGTGGAGTAATCAAAAAGGAGCACGACCGTGCATCTAGCGATTATAATTGAGTATTGTGAGCATGATTGTGCACCCAATGCTTTTTCTACGCTGTTACTATTACAGCTAGTAATATAACCGTTGTAACTGGTAATCGTGTTGGACATGTATGATATTCTGAGCATGTTATAGCCCTTATAGAATTCTTGGCGTGGTCTGAAGAGAGCATGACTGTGAACTTCCAGATTTTGCTCAAGAATTTAAGTTCTGGAATTCTCATGCTTTTATGATACCAACAAAGTTCTAATAACTCATAAGCTGTAGATTTAATTCCGAAGATACGAAGTAATAGAAAAAAGTAGACGTTCTAAAATAAAACCGATCAATTTAACTTATAGTCATGATTTTTAAGTTTTACAGTGTGACCATATCTTGACACATACACACATCTTATATGTAATCATCACAGCAAACAATATTACTCAGTTTTGATAATTTAATGAAATTTTTGTCAGTCACACAAAAGATGTTGGATTTTTATCACGATTATACTTGTATATCAACTCATGTCTCAGCGCACATGTTAAAGTACTGACCGTCACAGATAGTGGAAAATGAGCATAAAAGTGCACTTTTCTATAACAGTCCAGCCTTCGTAACTCTACTGCACTTCTACGTTCTGGATATTTTAGTCTCTAAGTGTGAATTTATTACTTTTCAATTAAGCTTTGTATGTAGTCTTGTACTATAAGGAACATTTGTAAATACTTTTGTAATGTGGGCATGCCAGTGCGCCTTTAGATTACACTAATGTATTGTGAGCATGAAAGTGCACGGAGTCTTCTGCTGGTAATAAGGCTAAAAATATTGCTTATTCATTGTTGGAGATTTGCAGTACCGATTATCAGATTATTTCCAGCTTGAAAAAAAGTCTAGTCCTAGTGAAGAAACGAGTTCATTTTTTCGATTCATTGGAAGCATTAGTATGGGCTTAGTGTAATATTTTAGAGTCATGAAGTCAAAAGAAAATGGAAAATGAGCATAAAAGTGTACTTTTCCGTAACACTTGGAGCCTCTGTAACTCTACTTTAAGTACTTTATTAACTTTCAGCTATTTTGTAACTACGTGTAAATAATACATTTTTTAATTTTCAAACTTTGTAGTCTTGTACTATGAGTAATATTTGTAAATACTCAGTATTGTGTAATCTGGACAATGACAGTGCACCTTTAGATTACACTGATGTATTGTGAGCATGGAAGTGCACACAGTGTTTTGTTAGTAACAAGGCTAAGAACATTGATTATGTGTTGTTGTGCTGATAAGACCGTTTTAAGCGTGAAAAAAGTGCTGGACCTGTACAAAAAACGCGTTGATATTGTTGTAATAACATTGTTCTCTTATCTTTTTATGATATGACCTATCCCATACTGCATCATTTATTTAATATGACATTTAATTTGTTCTGATAAGAAACTAGGTAAAAAGTAAGATGGTAAGATTTCACATATTTACAACGAAGAGGTGACGAGGTAAGCAGAAAATTATTACTTATTTTGTTGCTTGTTAAATAATTGCATAGTAAAATCACAGTAGCCATTTTTAGCCTTACAATTGTAATTTAAAATATGAGTACGTTCTAAATGTTGTAAATTCAGGGCTAGGGTCGCATTAAAAGTAGGTTTTACGACATTGCAAACGTCCTTATAAGGTGTAACGGCTCCATAACATTAGCTTAATGTTAAAAAACAGACTTATCGTGTTCGTTGCAGCCACAGACTAAAGAAGACTTACAAAAAAAATGTGGCTTCAGAGACTCTATGAAATTGAATCTTAATACAAATATCATGTTAATTTCGTTCTCTATTTGAACAGAAAAAAATGTGCTTTGAAAAAGAAAGTTTTTAAATTATTTCAACGATTATTTAAAGAAAAAAAATGTTTGACGCATAGTAAGTATTCAAGGCGCTTGTAAGACGTAATCTCAAGAATATTTTGTTTAAAGTATAAAGTTATGTGGCTCGTAAGTTGGCAAGCTTAGCGCGGAGGGTGCCAGAGAGAAGAGCCTATATCAAATAAGAGCATAAAGGAGTATACTTCAGAAAGTACATAATTATGTTTTGGTGCTATATGTATGCATTAAGTTGTTACTACAGTTGTATTCATGAACAATAAAAATTTACTTATGATGGTCAACTCTCATTAGCTAGAAGATCTTCTCTCTGGCGCCCTCTGCGCTAAGCTTGTAACTTGTTAGTCCCAGATATACATAGAAATGAGTAAAATAAGTATAGCATAATAAGTTTAAAGTCTGATAAGGTACTGAAAATAAATTGATATGAAACTGTTGTACTTGTCCATTGATCGCATGAAACGCGATGTTGATTATGTTAAAAATTGTATTACTTATTACTGTGAATAAATACTGTGATTTGCGATATGTTTCAAATGTACATTACTATGATTGAACGAAACATTTTCATGAATTTTTGTTTTGGCAGAGTGCATCGTCTGTTTCAAGCGGGGCACTGTACATAAAATAAGACCATGTGGACACAGAGCCTGCATAGACTGCCTGAATACTTTGTATACCAATAGACGACAGCAAAACATGTTCTGCCCGTATTGTAGAACTCAAATTATATCGTGGCAACCACCTTATCTTATGTCAGATCTGAAGTAATATTTATGACTATTTATTTCAGTTTAGAGCAGTGTTACGATAAATTTAATTGGATAAATGTTTTTTATTCAGAGCTTCCATACAAAACGGGAATGCCATAGGGACTAATTCATAGGGACTATTACAGATAATCGATCTTTAATATGATTTTTTGTATAATATTTTTACAACATTCAATTGTAACTTTTACTTTTACTTTGTATACTGTAATTACTGTCACTTATTACTTTTCTACATAATTTATCACCAAAATTATACAATAGGTTGTTTATGTAAATATAATCCAAACAGCGCTAGAAAACAATAAAACAGTTTATGTGAGATTTGTACTTTTGAAGAAATAAATGCACAGGTTTAAAAATGTTGTTTTTAATTTTTTAGCAGAAGTATGAAATTTTTGGAATTTATAATGCCTTTTAATAATTAGAGCATTTTTTCCCTAGTATTCATGTTTCACTAAAATATACCTACGTTTTTCAGTACTTAAATGTTTCTCATCCATTATTTTTGAGCAAAAATGAATGGGTTCTGAATTCTAGAAATAACTTTTGTTATGTATGGATGTCAAGTGCCAATTACGCAGAGTTACTATGTATTTTAACTAATTATTTCATGATTGGAAAATATATTACATCATTCCTATTGTAACTAGATAAAAATTTCTTTTACACTCAAAACTTAAGGCAACACCGTTAACAGGATATTCGAATCAGTATTGAACTGACTGAAGATGCATACTGATTGCTTCAACTCAAACCCGAAAATTCTCGTACGTAACCGAATTGGCGCTCGTGTTTACAAGAGGATACACATCCAAATCTGCTGCAAACGCCCTGATAAAATTAACGAACATCATTTATTGATACATAATCAATAATAAAATATCCGCAAAAACCATGAGGCGGGTGATTTTTCACCGCCAGTTTTTGAGATGAACCTATGTGAAAAAATTCGGTGGAAAATCACCTGCTCTGGTTTTTTTGCGGATTTTTCTCTTTGAATTCATCGCTTCTATTATTACTAATAATCTCTATCAATTTTAGCGGGACCCGCGATTCCGATCGTGATCTATAATCCTAAGAAGTCGGAACTTGCGTGTTTTCGAGTTAAGCGTATAACGGAAAAATAATGGAAAAATCACCTCCCCCACCCCTCGTTTTTTTCAGATATTTTTAATACAACACATTGTCTATTTATCAATAAACGATTATTGTTAATTTCAGTGGCACATTAGCGGCAGATTAGGGTGAGTGTCCTCTTGTAGACACGAGTGCTCGTACGGTTATGTACGAAAATTTTGGGTTTGGGTTAAAACACTCCTAATAATGATTTTCAAGCCTTATTTGTATATAAGGGGGTTAATAACACCAATCTCATGTCTCCTGCAACATGTTGGGCCGCTGTAAAAGTTCATTTTATCATAAAAATTTCGTTTTCTGAAAGTTACGAACTTTAATATCATGTATAAAAATAGTTTTTTTGGATGAAATACTATTATAAATATATTTTATGAAAGAAAAGAAATTAAAAAAAAAATAGAATATTTAGTGTATTTCGTACCTATGACGCAAAGTACGACTTGCATGCCTTTTTTGTGCGTTGGTGCTCGAATGAAGAAAGTTATTTTTTATCGAATGCGCAAAACGATGTGCCTGAGTGAAGAAAATACTAGTTTTCGCTCCAATTCTCGGGAGCCACCAGAGCAATACCGATGCTCGCTGCAAAGCGTGCGCGCGCGCACACTCACACTGACACACAAATGTGGAGTTTAAAATTTGTATAACATAACGTAAAAGTTCAAAATGTAGAGATTTTTATCCTAGGAAAACAATTGATTAGACTCAAGTGATTGTCTATGGTGGGTAAGGTCGAAAATTTTTTTGATCTTGATGTAATAATAATGCTTGCCTTTTGAATTGATTCACAAAAACAATTTTAATACCCACTAAAACTTAAATAGTAGGAGTCGTACACATATGTTATAATCTTGAAGAGAGGTGACTATCACAATAACTCGCACATTTCTCACTCAAGCCCAGTTATTGACTCGAGCCAAATTCTACTATACTCTTTAAAAAAATTTTCTTTCACCCTCTTGGACTAAGCATAAAATAGCTTCGTATGAAAAACATTTGTGTACAAATTTTTCGTGGAGATTCATGACGTGTGTTAAATTACTGTACTTTGGCTCGTGTAGAAAATGTTTGGGTGGAAATTTTCCGTGCAGACTTACGCCATGTATTGAATTACAGAACTTAGCTTGTGCAGGAAACATTTGTGTAAGTAATTTTTGTGCAGACTTATGACAAGTAATTATTTATCGTACGTAGCTCATGCAGGCAGTATTTGTGCTTAATTATTTATGAGTAGGAGTCCTGCAGAGGTCAATAATACTTCGTAAAAAAATGTGTGTCGTCAAAATTCGTCTTTAAGGTAGTTCAGCACCCTCAGCTGTTCTCAACCTGTTACATACATAAGTAGTTTATTAACTTTCCAAATAATCATTGTAAATTATCGTAAGTTGACACTTAAACAACCTAAAAAATCTTTCAATCACAAAACTGACAGAGAATATCTAATTATTACAACTAAATACAAAACGTAGAGAACAATCTTATTAATATACAGATGTACTAAAAGTGTTGGACATTATTTTAAAATTGAGATATCTTTCTAACTGGACGTGACATGTTTCTAATTTTTTGCTCTATGAATAGTCGCTATATTTAGAGCTGGGAAAACAGAGTTTTTTTAAATACCTTCGTATTTGAAAATAAATGTATTTGAAAATACGAAAAGGTAAAAGTATTTAAACATTGTTTTGGATTTTCAAATACACGTATTTTCAAATACTTGCACTTACAAATACTACGTTAAATGCGTTTGTAATTGGATCTAATTTATTGTTAATATCAGACTGTTTCCTAACTTCATAGATATCAGTTATCAAAATGATATCATTTCGACAACTTATACCTGTCAGACATCTTGGCGATGGACATTTGTCGTCAATATCCCATCTATTTGATGCCAGTTGTCTCCTGTGTTTTGTTGGTAACCAACTTGCATTTTGTCTGCATTAAAGCTGACTATAGCTGAGTAGCAAGAGTAAAAACAATTGAAGAATTCTTGTGGAAATTGATTCTGGTGTGCTGACCTCGTTTTTGATGAAGGTCACTCATTGAAAAACGAAGATTCAGCCCAAAGCAAAGCGATACATTTCGTAAAAATCAAAATGATAATCGCACAAATCTGAAGGATTTGAATTTAATCCGCCATATTTATTCCATCGTCAAATGCTCACATTAACATATAGGTGATTCTCCCGTAACTTGCTCAGATGGCGTCCGGGGCTCGTATACAAATGAAATGGAATTATGTAAAAGTGGCTTTGTACGTAGAATGTTGCATGGTTGGTTTTACATATAGTCTAAATCCGATTCATTATCTCCTTAAGGACGAGAATCGTGAAATAAGGGCCGATGTGTCAGTTCCCACCCCCGTCCCAAACTCAATTTCGCTCATAAACGTACATCTCACGGTTCAATAAAGCTATTTTGCCAAATGTCCGCATTTACACTGTAAACTATAGGCGTTGGGGACTATATTCATACCATATTTACATCAATTATTAATCGATACGTACGAGTTTTCACTGTAAACATTTTATCCCACAATTTGCACTAAAAGCGTGGTTTGAACACAAATCGCTTAGAGAAACCCGCTATCTAGTCATTCAGTGACACTTCATGGTTATCATTTCAAGTACAGACACAAAGTAAACAAATAATCGTACCAACGCTTTCAGATTTTGTGATCCCTTGCAAAGCCAAGCGTTTAATTTTAGGTCATTCGCACGTACAAAAATTTCAGTAAATTCCGACCCTCTCCGGAACCACTACTAGGTGTACTTTTTCAGCTTTGTTAACTATAGTTCCTTATATTATTTGATAATGACAGATACTTCGTTGATAAAAAGTGTGTACGTTTCGTCTGGACAAGCTGTACGAGCACCCCAAAGCTCGAAATATCAGTTCTAAAGTTGTCAGTTCCAACCCCCCACCCAAGTCATACTCCATCGTTATTTCAATTTTAGGCAACAAATCGTTAAACAAATTTTTTTGCAGCATTTTTAACCAAAAATATTAGGCACGTGTCTCGGTGTTTGGACAAATTGGCCTTTTTTTGCGAGATATATCGATATATGGTAGTGCCATCTTCAATGCGAGTAGCAAAGTAATAATGTATGTTATATGATCCTAAATGGGCTTAAATAAAAGTCACAATAAAGCATAATCGATTAAAAAAAAGTTTGTTGAATTCCGTACCCACATCAAAAGTTACAGTGGTTTTAAGCAAAATTATCAATTTTCCCTAAATATATACAAAATTTCATTTTCAGCTATGATTTATGCTCTCCTTAAAATCGCTGTAACTTTTGATCAAAGGCATTAAATGGAACAAATTTCTTGTCAATCGATAGGGATGGTCTCTAGTTTTGTTTAAGCCGGGTTATAACACTCCAACTGTAGAAACATTTTGTCCATACGCTCTGGAAGTAGACATGTTTTTAAAAAAATTGACTAAAATTGACTAAAATGAATCGTTGTATAACTTTTGACGAATAAACCGAGAAATAAATTGTGTAATGAATTTACTTTGGGTTTTTGTTACAGATGTTATTGACAATGGAAATAATGCAAAAAAAATTTTTATAACCAACTCGTTTTTCATAAAAATTTGAAGCTCATCTGAGTAAGTTACGGAAGAATCACCCGTATCAACAATAGTGCATTCGAAGCCAGTTGAAAGTATTTTAGAAACAAAAAAACTGTCAATTTATGTAGTGGTACGGAACTGGATCACGATGTTCTAGAAAAATATTTATTCAGAAATGCTAATAACTTATAAAATAAAACACTAATCTAAGTTCATTTGTTACTGTAGAACACATACTGAGTTAGTTGTAAAAATAGTTCTAATTGGATATAATTAATTTATTTTAATTTAAATTTAATTGATTTTCTCGTAATGACACTGAATATAATTCTCTATTATTGATTCGTGCATTCGACAATAGAACGAATTAGGCGTTACTCCTATTTCAGGAGGGAAAACTCCTACTCCTCGTCGCAAGAAAGGCGAGATGGAATAGTTGAATCTCTCGGAGCAATAGCCTTTAATATCTTAAAAAGTATGACGAGCTGGTATTTTCTTCTGACTTGACGTCACAATTGTAGTTAGTAAACAGTCTGATGATAACAATAAATACAATCCAATCTGATTCCAAGCGTATCTAATTAACGTTGTATTTGAAAATAATTTTGCATTTTCAAATACTCGTATTTTCAAATGCTCGTACTTCAAAATACAAATATTTGAAAATCCAAAAGCATTTTCAAATACTTTTATCCTTTTGTATTTTTAAATACTCGTATTTGAAAATGCAAAAGTATTTTAAAATATAAAAGTATTTGAAAATACTACGTATGCCCAGCTCTGGTTATATTTCTTATATCATAATTTTTTTTTGAAAAAATTAAAAGAAAATTTGTGCAGTTGTTAACGAAAGCAGGTATTTCCAAATTGCTTGCTCGTAAGATACCGTGATAAAAGATGCAAATTTAACGTAAAATATCTTGAAAACGGTACGCCGCATCTTTATAAAACTTTAACCTCTAATGTATGGCAGTGTTTACGACTTGTATGTTAAGTTTCAACGTTTTCGTAAGAAAATCACTTTTTGCATGAACAACCTTAATAATATTATGCTGAATATTGGCATTGTATGGAATTAATCTGTGTAAGATATGTTCGGTCTCGCACTAAATGCGTTGAAATAAATCAGAATGATCTTTTTAAAAATTTAAGCCTGCATTTAAAAACGTTTGGACCAAACACTTCAGTTCGTACGAAAAAAAAATTACAATTTATCCATGCACACAACAGATCCATGTTACTGTTAAACATATGCTATAAACGCACCGAGATAGCGCCATATTTACAATAATAATTATCAGTTTTTAAAACCTGTGTCTAGAAGGGATTATATCAAACATTTTGATTTTTGCATGGAAAATTAAAAGTAACATATGACCATGTATCACCACGGACCAACCAACAGTTAAACAGATACATTTTAAGTCTTAACGCCTTATACCGACGTATGTAATCACAAATTGAAGGGATTTCAATTAATACGTAAAGTGATTTAGAATAGATGATTTTCAGAAAAAAAATATGCCAGTATTTATTGTTTATAATACAAAGTGATTTCATATTAACCAACTGCTTTTATGCCAGATCGCCGAGTACAACAAGCACGTGGGTAATTTACATTCTAGAAACTCTCTTGTCAACGATTCCCGCTGTCATGTACAACACCAAAAATTAAAATCCTGCAGAACTACATCGACCAAGCATTTCATCTGCCTCTTCTTAAAATTTCTCAACGCAATGCTGTAAACAAATATATTTCAAATTAAAAAAATGAATCTCCAAATGTAGGTACTTGTAGTTAAGTATAATTTACGACGTACTTTATGAGATTCAATGTACATGGAAGATTTTAGATCAGTGCATACAAAAGTTTAAAAGCAACAACACATTTCATACTACCGAATTCAAAAATTCAGCTATCGGCCTTTTATCGCCAAAACTCAACTTTCTTATAAGCCAGTGTACATTATTTAAAAGTCTTTAATTTGATTTAAGACAGAATTCTACACAACTTTGCTCTCCTGTTTTTTTTTTCTTGGATGCTTATAAAAAAAGTTATAGCATGTTTTGTATCACAGGTCTTTGTGACCTTCGAGTACGAAGGAAGTGTTTAAGTGAAAATTTATTATAGCTGTATTTATTAGCATCCCAAAGAAAAAAGAAGAAAACCAAGTTGTTTACAATAATGTTTTGCAGCAAGATATGTATTTGGACAATTGCTGAGAACTTCTAATTACAAAATAGTAGATCTTGTACGAACAAGCCTATGGTTTACATATGCTAACCTGATGTCAATAAGATGTACAAAGTCTAACCTGGTTTTCTTGATATGTATTGCATATGATGATTTGAGGATGATTTCTCGATTTCCAGTCGCTTGTCCTACATGAGCTTATTACAGCGATCGAGAGGTTTGATGTGGTCATCAAAATCTTTCTTGCTCCTCTACTGGGCTCTTCTGGTCTAAATCTGTACTCCTGGATACTACAGAATATCATATATATATATATTCGCAATCTTTTTCCAAGTCAGCAATTTAACAAAGAACGAAGTGTACGAAGAAACAGAAATCACAGTTGTACTTACAAAAAATATTCGTCGATGTTTGAATGAGCCTCAACATCTTTTGCGCCGTCTCGATTTCTGCCTGGATGGACTCGTTACGGACCTTATGCTCGTTTTTGATAACACAATCTGAGGAGGAGTTACTAGAGTTACTAGATAGTACTGTACGAAATGTTATGCGTACGCTTGCCACTTATACGATTAAAAACGATTTGGTGACACATTAATACTTACTGGATTTGTTGTACGAGTTAATACTACTTCACTCGAAAGTGTGCTGAAGTTGGATACCTAACTATTGTGTTCGTGATGTACCAGTCAACGAATTTCAACGGATTTACTTTGCACCACGTAATCATTTTCAACTAACTATGCTACAACGTCTCTTGAACTTTACTGCGGGCCATACAAGTCGTGGCCGGTATTGCCGATTGAGAAATACGCATAGAGAGAAGACTGCAGAATATGACGGCTAAGCGGCACACAGCACAGTGTGTTGCGATGTTGCCACTTATTTCACTGTTGCTAATCAAGCGTGCAGGGTAGTGTTTAGATGGAGCAGCAAGACGTTCGTGTCACACGCTTTGTTTCAAGGTATTCACAAAGACCTGCGATATAAAACATGCTATAACTTTTTTTATAAGCATCCTAGAAAAAAAAACAAGAGAGCAAAGTTGAGCAAAATTCTGTTTTGAATCAAGGTAAAGACATTCGAATAATGCACACTGGCTAATAAGAAAGTTGAATTTTGGTGGCAAAAGGCCGATAGCTGAATTTTCGAATTCGGTAGTATAAAATGTGTTTTTGCTTTTAAACTATTGTATGCAATGATCTAAAATCGTCCATGTACTTTTGATCTCATAAAGTTTGTCGCATATTATACTTAACTCTTTAGAACCTACATTTGAAGATTTATCTTCTTAATATAAAGTGTATTTGTTTCTAGGCATTGCTTTAAGAAGTATCAAGAGTTGGCAGGAACAGTTTTTCAGTGGAAATGCAGCGTTTTCTTGGCAAGCAAAAAGATACATACGTATACTATTACAATGACCATAAGTAGTATTTGGACGACCGTGCAACACCCATTCTGAGATGTAGTAAAAAAAGAAGTAGCCGTCGTGCTGTTATATATCTTGAACATCTTGATAACTTGCAAGATCAGCAATTTCAAGTGTATGGACAACACAGCGATCTGACAGATCCTCTGTTTCCGTTACGAGAGCAGTTCAAAGATGAAGTGCAAACGTTGGCAAGAAGTACGTTTGATGATCTCAGACAGATTCATGATGTTGTTAAGGCTAAGGATGATAAGTGTAATCATGATATTATTTTACTACAAATAACCAGGCAGTATTGTATGCTGGCTTAAACTTGTCTTTATCTTCTTATTCAGTATCACAAGAAATCATTTGTATCATTTAATTAACATGTATCGATTTTGTAAAGTACGATTCGGTTTATTCACGTGTTAAAAAAAAGAGCAACCTTACTGTTCTGATTTGTAACTTTTACTCAGTTCAAAAAAAATTGTCATTGAATTAATTATAGGGTAAAACCATGATTCGCAAAGGAAAGAAGTAGTAGTATTAACAATTAAATGATTGTATATTGTTTTGTAAATGTTTTATTTCATCAACAAATGTTCAAAAAATTTGATTACAATATGTATATCATACATCATTTTTTTTCGTGTTACGTATATAGAAGTCTCAAGATTACATTGTATGTATTTGCTTCCTTACAGATAGGTATCATTGAGGCATGAGTTAAGTTACCATCTTAAATACAAACAAATCATGCAAATCGCAAGACAACAGAATGTTTCTTAAGTTCCCGCACGTTGATATTAATCATGACAGTATGCTGGAACCTTGGTCAAAATGTTCTCAAATATTTTGCGACGGGACTTTTAAAGTAAATGAGCAGCCATTAACTCAATATTTATCATAGTGTTGGTTTATAAACGCTTGTTTTCACAGATAAGTCCAGAGTTCTCTAAATGTGCTCAAATTCGTGTGAATTACTTTTGCAAAATGGATACTGTGAGTCTTGATACATTTTATGATTTTTGTTTAATTAGTTAGTATGCCATAAAGTTTTTGCTACTTTTGTATGTTTATCATTGTAAGGTGCTATGAACGCAGACTTTTGTTTTACTTGAGCCACTGGTCTTTGACTGAAGTATATTTTAACATTGAATAGCATATTTTCTTTTCTCAAAAACACATGTTCGTAAGTACCAGGTCATAACCTTTGATGAAACAACATGTTTTTGATGGACTTTATAACCAATTTTTTTACCTCTAGTTGTAATTGAGTTAAGATGATACTTTTTAAACAACCAGCAATACTTCATCGTCAAATTAAAATGCTGTAGAATAATACTAGAAAACAATACTCACAGGGATTTCCAGCCATTTTTGCGTTAATGAGTGCCGGAACGACTGCTTGAATAGGAGGTAGAGTACGCCATGGCTGGGGCAGACCTCAGCAACATCAAAAGCGTGCACCAGCTGCAGAAGTCGAAGAAGAAGTGGAAGCTGCCCATAATCAAGAAAATGAAGATCCTGAGGTAGCCAAGGTAGGCCGCAGCAACATCAATAAGAGAATGCACCTGCTAAAGAAGACGATTTACTGCACGTTGTCAGTAACCAGGATCTTGAAGCAGCGATAGAAGGTACAGCTGTTGGTAATCCTGCCGTAGGTCGTGGAAGAGGCAGAAGCCAGCCTCAGCAACATCCAGAGCGTGGAGCACTTGTAGAAACTGATAAAATACTGGAAGTTAGAGATAGTGAAGAGCTCCGAAAAAACGCAGAGGTAGCAGTGCCAGTCCAGCCTACGGTTGGTTTAGGACTAGGTGAAGCTCCCCGCGTTGGAGGCACACTTAAGCAACAAAATCAACAACATGATACAGCGATAGATATGAATGTACTAGTAGAAGAGGCCATCATTCACGAGCCTCAAGTAGACGGACAGGTCGCAGCTAATATTCGATCATTTTTCAATAAAATCTTAGCTCAACATAATATCCCAACTTTGGATGGAAATAATGGGGAGGGTCAAAGTGAAAATGGTAAAAAATTACCATATAATTTTTAAAAAACCATTATTGATTATTGTAGATTAAATTATTTGTGTAATACAAACGTAATGACCTAAAGTTGTAATTAAATTCTTCTTTTTTGGGAGTGGAAGGGGGTGGGGGGATATAGGAGCAGAGCCACCAAAAAAGAAAAAAAGCTCGTCGAGCAGGCCAAGCCACTAGTAAGTAAAATAAAAATTGTTGAAAATTTTTAAACAAAAGGAAGACTCAACTTTAAAATTTTGTGAAATTTATACTTAAATATCATAATCAAAACTTATTGCAGAACGCGTTTCCTGCTTTGAATACAAACACATTCAACTACTAAGACCCTGCCGCCATAGCGCGCCATAGACTTTATACTACGTGTGCTTACGAATGGTACAAATTAAAAATACTAACTGGAACAACCTGCCCCTTTGTCGATAGATCGTTACATCGTCGGTACCTCGAGCAATGATGTAAGATATGAGTTAATAAGGAATTGTGTACGTTATGTACCGTAAAATCACGTTTTAAAATTAAATTATGCAAATCATTTTAGCACTCCGGTGGAATTAAATAATGTTACGGTGAATAATTAACGAAATATCAGTCTAAGAAGAAAAAATAAATCACTAAATATTTTACAAAAACATTTCTTCAAAAGTTTGTGCTAATATTGTACAGTTTCATATTACTTTTTCATAATTTATTTAAAAAACTAAAATCATAACTATCTGTTTTTCATAATATATTTATATTCCTCAAGTAAAGTATAAAAACAGTCATGAAATATCAGTATTTCAGAAGTTTGTCAGGATGTGTCAATTGATTTTCAAGTACACCAAAAGACAATTGTATTAGATCGCTTTAGATAAAAATGTTACTGAGATGGATAATAGGGGACACGTTCGAAAATTTATAATTGTCGGTAGATGTATGAACTATTTCCAACCGTCATGTACTAAATAATCTGATGTACGTAAGAAAATTCTCACAGGAAAACTTCTTTTCCAGCATGATAATCATATGCATCTACAGAGCATTTGCAATATTTTGAATAGTCTCGAGTAGTTGCTTCTCACAAAGTGCCTCTCTATTCGTACTATGGCAAGATTTTAATGCCCATCGTTACCATAAAAATGTAAGTAAGTTGTCGGCCATAAAATAGTTAGTACTCCTGGCGTACTCCTGGCGAGTATCTCCCTCTTAAGCACTATAACCTGCTGGTAAATACTTAATTAAAGTAAAGTAATCCTCCCTTTATTTTCATATTTTACAAGGATTATATACATATCCATCACCTAGAATTTAACTGCTTTTATTGAAATTTTGAAGAGAAAATGATTTTTCATCATACGCCGGGCAAAAGTACGTACTTTTGCCCCTATATAGTAAAAAATCATATACGCTTCTCAGGGCAAAAGTACGACATCATCTGCCGTGTGTCTGCCACCCGAGCTAAAGGCAAGAATCCACACCTGGGAGAAAATGTCGTACTTTTGCCCCTTGTTGCGTATTCTACTATTTATAAAATATTAATCTGTATAATGTTGTATGCAAAGAAATATTATGCTGCAAGGCTTCAATAAAAAGTTTGTGCCCAAACCAATGTACCTTACCAGGTGCGTATAACTTACTATTTGTCACTATTACTTAATTTGTATACAAAAATGAAATTGTTATATTTGTTTCCAATATTTTGTGTAGAACTATGCCATTTATTTTTAAGTACAGTGAAGCTGTGGATAACTATTGTTTAATATGAATATTTTGTGAACAATTGGTAATTAATTGTGTACAAACGCTTCAGCAAAAATGTTGTATACAATTATTATGTGTACAATTTTTATGTGTCCAATCCAAACTGTGTCAAAAATTGTAATGAGCATAAATTCATTAACGCGACTGAATCATTTGACTAACATATGTATGTAGATCATGTTATATTGATGCAATATAGAATATATACAGTTTATTTGAAAGACCGATTATTTTTAAGTTTGTTATATCTTTTATAGTTGTTTTATAAGTACTTGAAATAAGTTGCGGTTTTTTTTTAAAAAGAGCGACTAAATCAATAAAAAAAAAAAAGTACTGTATCCGTTCTATAAAAACGCAATAGGTAATACATGCTAAGTTGAATTTAATCATGTGCTATCTGAAATCATAAAAGATCACGTCTGTGTATGTGTTTGAAGTCCTATCCCAAGCCATAGTTTTTTTTAATCTTTTATTATTTTTAAAATTTTTTTTTTTTTTTTTTTTAAGGAAATATTTTCAGAGTACTATCATAAAAGGAATTAAAAATTAAAATATTTACAAGTAAAATAAATTAAAATATGTTTTAATCATCATTTTTTGAATTAAAGAATAAATATATTCAAAGCTTTTTTAATACATAAGAGAAACATTGCTGATCTTAAAAGAAATTTTATACATTTACTTAGTGATTATTAATTTGATTGATTTTATACATATAAAAAATTAGAACTTTGGAGAGCAAAGTGCGCAGGTGGGCAAATATATGTATGAAACAAATATCACGAAAAAAAGGACTGGTTACTCGATAAAATTACACAGGTATCAAAGGAATTAAAATAATAAGATAAATAAAGGTAAATCATTGCAAATTTATAAACAGGATTCCACAATAATTGAGCAGAAAATATCGATTAAAGGTGAAATCAAATAATACTAAAAAAAAGAGACAGTAAAAATAGAATTAGTCCAGAGTAAAAAGGATAAATAGAATAATAAGAGATGAAAAAACTAAGCAAGCCTGAGAAACTACGCAACGTAGAAGAGAGCAAAATTTAAATAAGTTTTGGAAAGCGTTTAAAAAATTAAAACAAAAAAAAAGGAATAGTAATAAGAAAAGATGCATAAAAAAATAATTTCAAAAATTTGTAATGAGACAACAATGGTACATATTATACGGAAAACAAAAAAAAAATAGTATAGAAATTCACGGCGCAGTCTGGAAGGATTTTTACGAGAATACATCCATCATGTAATGAGAAAATGGCTCTGGAAAAATAAAAGCAGGAGAGACACAGGAAAAGATAGAATTACGGAAATCCGTTTCAATAATCTGCAAATAATTTAAACGATTAATTTAATAAACATACTTCATAGCTTATACACTAACACACATACTATAGCATAAGCAATAGCAAGAATCTATCAAATTCATAAGGCAGGGAAGAAGTGAAAGGACATTAAAACTACAGAGGAGTAGCTTTTAAAATGTAACATACAAGATTTAAGATATTATAATCCCTGAAAAAGTAAAAAAATAGGTAAAGCCGTAAGGAATAATGATACAGATTTAGGTTGCCATAAGAACAAAAGAAAGAACAAGATATAATATTTTTGTACTGAATCATTTAATTAAAAGTTAACTATAGAAAGTCGGCAATGAATTATATGCTGTGCTTGTAGACTTTAAAAAGAATTTAATAACATTAATAGAGGAAAAATGCAGGTAAAATAAATTTAAGAAAAATAAGAATAAAAATGACAAAAATGTTGAAAACAATCTAAAAATATACAAACAAAACAGGTAATTACGGCCAAGGGCTAACAAATTAATTTAAAACTATAAAAGAGGAAAGGCAAGGGTGCCTCTAAAGCCTGGTACTTTTAAGTTTATTTATACAGAAAATAGAAGATAAGTGGATCTAAAATAATACAGAAGGTATACCAGTAGGCAAACTTAAAATTTACTGTCTTAAATTAGCTAATAACGTTATTAAAAACGCCTAGCATAATAAAGACAAAATACATATGCGGAAAGACTTGGACACATAAAGTACAAAAAATTTACTGGAAGTAAAAAAAGAGATAAGAAAATGGTAATTTTTGGGAATAAAGAAGGAATAGAAACATAACTATTTTAATTTAAATTAGATGCATTGGAATATAAAACTATGGCATGGACCGATAAGTGTAGTTTTAAAAAAAAAATTTCCGTGGCACGGAGAAAAAACGACAGGTAGGGAGCCAAGGAATGTCAAAGCAGTTTTAGGCTTAAGTATAAGAGATAAAGTAGAAAGTTTTAATCAAAGATAACATTTCATGGATTTCATGATAAATCTATATTGCACATACGTAGCGAAGACTTGCATATAAAAGAGAAAAAAAATATGTAGAAAAAATAGAAGGTAGATTTAAAATGTAAAGTTGGGTTTAGATGCAAAGACACAAGGATAAATATAAAGATTGAAGGCAAGCAGATTAGGTATGGATTTAGGAATGAAAAAGAAATTACAAAAGGAGAAAAAATAGATTTTGATTTAGAAATGTTTTGAGTTCAAATGCAAACACATCAGGATATAAAATGAGAAATAGAGGTGGGTAGGGATATCATAGAAATAGGCATAAGAATGAAGGAAAAAGTTAACTTTTTGCGAATAATAATAATGAACTAGAGCAAATGACCTTGTTTATGCTTAATAGAATAGTTAATGAACTTAATCAATAAAAATCCAAAAAAGTCGGCAAAGAACAGAGAGTAGTATATTAAAAAGTAGAGGATGGTTAAAAGATAGGACTTATAAAAAGAGCAACAAAGGTAAATAAACTTGAGAAAATATAAGATAATTTTTCAAAGGAAAGAACGACCATTGTCGATCAGGAAATACAGCAAAACTATATGTCTTGATTGGTAATTGATAAGTCTATCATCCCTTAAATATAATAAAAAAATAAAATAAAAAAGATAGATTCTAGTATAGCAAAAAGAAATCCATATAAGGGAGTTTAAAACTGTTTAAGTGATGTACTGTAGTCTCTGTAATGGAAGAAAAAAAATTATAAATCTTATATTGATATGTAAAGCGGAAAAAAACCACTAAATTAAATAATTATAATAATATCAGTAAGAAATATAGGATTAAAAGATAATCAAAAGATATGCAGAAGGAAAATTATTTATGTGAACGTATTATTTATTCATGAAGGTAAATAAGGCACTACAGAATGAAGATCCAAAGTTCAATGATATGTTATTCGTTATAAATTATAATATTATGTCGATAAAAAAGGAATTCATACACGTTTATGCATGTTTGATCAATTAAGTACTATAACTCATCAAAAATATATTAGAATTGATCTAATGGGATATGCATTTTTGATAGTTATGAAACAAAAAGAGGAAATGCAGCAGTATATAAAAATCAATGTGAGAAATAATAACATAATGTAAATAAAAATAAAAAATACTGTTAACAAGTATTAATTTCACAATAATAAGTTATAATGAACTTATATCTATAATCTAATCATAAATGTTCAAATAAATCCAAAAAAAGGCTCATAACTGTATCTGTAAAAATAATTATTGCATATGAATGAATATTAAACATAAATACCAAATGGAATCATTATTTGTATTAAATAAGTGACAAGTATTTGATAAATCTATAAACTTTTATCATGCATTAACTATATTCGTTCGAATTTTAAGCGAATTCTTATGAGATCGCTTTGGTTATCTATGTTTGTTCGCATATGAGTAATACCACTGAACTTATAGAATAAGTGTTACTTATCAATTTGTACAATGTTCATGGATAAAATGAACTTATATAAATATAGGAATGGAAAGTATTATGTTTTAAATATTTAACACAACTTTTCAAGCAGAACTTATTTAAGACACATTAGTATTAGGCTCGAAAGTATACCGATTTAGTGACTTTTCAAGTGTTACTAGGCGCTGTTCTATTTTTTTCTGCTTCAATAAAAAAAGCTACCTCTACAATTTTATGAAAATCAAAGAGATTTGTTATTTTACATATTCGATTTAATAAATTGTTTACCTGTAAGCGTTCCTGTCACCTAAAAGAAGTTATAACCATATTTCTGATCGTTAATGATTATTGTAAGAATTTAGATATTGACAATATTTTTGGTATACAAAAAATCTATCAATTTTTTTCAATTTTCCAGAGCAATAAATGTTTTTAAAGGTTTAAAAATAAGATATTCATTTATTTGTGAGTAAGCTGCCCAACATTTTGTATATATATATATATATATATATTACTTTTGAAATCGTTCTATAGCGCGTACTCATTCTAAAAATCGTTTACTTTGAGAGGCACACTCCAAATTTATATGCAAAGTAACTTTTTTTTCTGGCGTATACAACTCCTTGCACTCTTAAAAAAATCATCTCAATAGCATATTATGCATTTAGGAGGTAAAGAAGGCTGTGTACGCCCGGCGAGTAGTTAGCGCCCGAGCTTAGCGAGGGTACTCAGTTCGCCGGGCGTGCAGACTATTTTAATCCCGTGGTACATATACGATTTTTTAGCATCCCCAGCCATAAAACTCGTTAAGCGCGTATAGTGACAGTCCGATATGTAAACAAAATCAATTATTGAAACACGACTATAATCCATTCGAGCATTATTGAGACTCAATGTTGGCTCTGTCTAGCGGTCTGCATTTCAGTCGATCTTGATCTCTCGCTCTCGCTCGCTTGCACACTATGCTGCATGCATGACATATCTCGTATATTTTGTCTATTTATTGATAACACTGATAAAACCGATCAAACGACTGACAAATAAAAAGATGATAGCATCATAGCAATGTTGTGATTGCTTACTTATGGGTATGCACATACTTGCATACTGACAATACACTGGAGTCCGTCTTTTTTTTCTAACGCTGTTCTCAAATCACAAACCATCACCTTTCTTATTTGCATGATTCTTGTACGCAACGAAGGAAAGGTTATTATTAGAAGTCTGGCATGGGCTGTTTGTTTACGAGAGACGAGAGAAAATCGTGCGCATGCGCGTGGTACACCAACACTGGCAGGGAATAAAATTTAAAGCCGATTTTACAACATACTGTCTCGCGCTGCACTCACCCAATGCTGTACTGTATCAAAGAAGGGAGTAATACAACGCAAAGCAGTCCGTTATGACATAAGGCTTGCGGGGCATACATGCACCGGTTAACGGGCTAGTAGATGGCGCATAAGGAACGGACTTTATGGCAGGGGATGTTAGAAAAGTTTTTATCGATAAATTGTGTTGAATAAAAATCATGTGACTTTCAAAATTCATAATAAATTTACAGATCTTATCATTTTTAGCAATAATTCAAATGGCCAAAGCTCCGAAGGGTAGCCAGATAGAAAGCTTTCTTCGAGCTTTAAATAAAGCTTGAATCAAATTCTTTAAATCATACTTTAATTTTATTATATGAATAATAAAGTAAATCAGTGATCCGTTGGAGGCGAGGTGAAAAATTGTATACATAGTGTACATTAATTTTCTCTGTATGTTTTTTC